>RCUC01065271.1:0-37824 GCA_003697995.1 Taxidea taxus jeffersonii
AAAAAAAAAACCTTTTGTGGGAACAAGATATAAATCATGTCTGCTTACACTCCATTATGCAGCCCAACATTGCTGAGCCCAGGGCCATACACCCTCCCACGAGGAGGTCCCTCAGCTCTTGATAGAGTACTTGATAGAGACAGGAGCAAAGAATCGGCATCATCTACCTGATCACAGGCTGAGCTAGAAATCCAGGCTCTTTGGCCTGAGCAAGTGGAAAAGAGTTGCTGTTCACCAAGAAGGATAAGATGATGCAGTAGAATGAACTGAAAAATATACCAAGAAATCAGCAATAACAAACTCCCATTGTGACGTGATAGTTCAGTGATTTTAAATGTTATTTAAACAATCTGTTATGCTATAGAAAAAACTAGACATTTTTCTGGATATCTGATCAATTATACACATGACACAAGGTCATCGAGATGCCAAGTCATGATTGGAAATGAGATAACTGCACAGCTCAGAGCATATAGCACGAGGTTACGAAAATATCTGTTTCTTAGCGGAAGCCCATTTCAAAGCCATGTAATTATTATTCACAGACTGTCACCTGCATTAAGGGTTGGTGAGATTCAAGCTGTCTTGTACTTCACATCTTTAAGAGTCGTAAATATTTCCCTCAACTACAGAAACAGAAAACCAGGATCACATCTACACAGAATCATTATCAACACATGTATCCCTTGTGTGAAAGTAGTATTTTGCAGTGGTTGTGAAGCACTGTTGCACAGCTGTGTATCATGTGTCTCACATCACCTGAGCCTGCTGGTATGCGGCTTCCTGAAGAAGGAGGGAGGGTTAATCAGCTTTTGGCAGAGATCAGCAAAATTCTCAAGCATTTTAGCCTCTCCATCAAGACTCATAAAATATTTTAGAAACTACAAGAGAAAAAAACAACCCATCCAAGCAGAAAATTAAAAAGCAATCTGCCAGTTCAATGGAATTCAACCTTTGCTAGGCTGCAAGTGTTGGTAAAATGGTTAAGTAGTCATTCACTTAATACTCAGATGCAAAGTTATAGTAGAAACACACACACATATATATATATATCTCCTATGGAAGAGCTGGAAGGGAAGAAAACAAACAAGACTGAATTTTATATCTCATGGAGCAGTGTGTGTGTGTGTGTGTGTGTGTGTGTGTGTGTTTTCACCTGCACATGTACACGCGTGGGTTGAACTGGATTTTTCCCAAGATGCCTGCCCACCCTGCATATAGATGTGATCGAAAGGAGAGGGGGATCAGCCCTTTATCCCCTTCTGCTGCAAATAGGGAACAATTTTTTTAACAGTAATGTAATTTTTATTATTATTAGTTATGAGTTAGAGGATATCAGAAAGTAATATTACAGTTTCATGAGTAGAAAATCATAGGGATTTGCACAACTTCTTTAAAAAAGAAACTCTGTTATTATTAAGCAGTTTAAATTATACCACATGCTGATAGATTAGACATCTATGAATGTTCCAGTAGATACTAGTAATGTACAAGCATAATTTTCACAAAAAATTACATGGAATTATGTAGGTATTCTTTCAGTTTTACAGACATCCCAAGTAAATATGAGAGCTCTGTACTGAAGAGTAATTCTTTTCTGTTTGTTTGTTTGGGTTTTTTTTTCGTCTTGAGTTTCTGCTCAAGATTTCCTTTGAATCTCACTTGAGAATAAAAGGGTCCCAAAGTCACCAGTGCTGTGACTCAAGACATGTTTGTTGTGTTGACTGTTAATTTCCTTAAAAGTAAATGAATAAATGCAAAACTGGTGATGAGACATAAAGTTTCCTAGATGCACTTGCAGTCAAGGAGAGCATGACCTCATCAGAGCAGTGCCTTGGAAGGGAGAGTCGGAGGGATAATATTTACAGAGACGTAGGGTCTGGGCTGAGTGATTTGAAGGCAGGTCTTGCATAATGAGCCCTGGTTGGGACAGAGTCCATGACCTGATGGCTTTGGATCAGTAAGCATCATGAGGCAAGGGTCTTAAAGCGACTGGATGAGCAAGGTCTTAGTCTTGACAAGTAAGCTGTTTAGTTGGTTCATGACCTGATCTTGAGGAAAAAGCAGTTAAATCATCTTTATTGGTCTTGGGATTCTTTAACACAGAGTCAGGGAACTATATTGGTTTTAGGCCTCCATTGTGAATTTACATTTTCTGTGATTTTGGAAGAATCTACTCCATGTTCCAAATTTCCCAAATGAGTAAGGTTTCTCTGGTCTTATTTGCTGCCAGGCATGACATAAAGAAATGATAAAACTCAAAACCATTGAACCACAGACTACCAATGGGTGAATCGTATGGCATGTGAGTTGTAATATCTCAATAAAACTCAACAAAAGCAAAAGTAAAAGCAGATTTTGAAAAGAAGAAAGGAAAAGCAAGCATGCTGAAACTGGAATAGTATTATAAACAATAGAAGGTCGATAATGGTGAGAAATATCACAATAAGCCTGTGATCTGGAAAGGACCAATCTCTGAAGCCCTGCATGGCTGGAAGGACTCATTCCTCTGCTTTCCTAGACCCCAGAACTATCATTTCACTGTCTTCGGGTCTCCTGTGTGTCCTAAAATGTGGCAAGATAGGTGTTCCAAAGAAAAGATGACATCACAGTCTACTTTCGTTGATTAGAAACTGGGCTTTACCCGAACTTCTGGGATAATAAGAGAGAGAAATGCCTCAAACAATAAAACATTTGATACTGCACTTTGGGACCAAAAACAATGAGGGGACCAGGCATAAGACCCGTGAGCACCCCTGTCTCTCCACTTTCTAAGAGACATCCCTGATACTTGATGTTAGAAATTTGTTTACTATATTTTGGGAAATGGTCCCACTATGGAAAGTGTGTTTTGTTATGAATATCTTATGGTTGAATAATTTGCAGGTTCTCATTTGAACCAGGGAGAGCTCAGTTGTTAAGTTTCATGTCCCAAATGCACCATCAAATATAAAACTTGTCTCTGTCATTTAGATTTCTGATGGCAATTCCTCTGAATCTAGGAAACCTGTAAAGCATAATCATGTTGAGATAACTACAATAATCCTTTTCATACCCATTTTTTTTTGGAAGATATAGAAACAGAATTCATTACGTCTGCCGCTACCTCGTCCTAGGAGTGCCTCTTCTTCCTCCTGTACTTCAGAACTAAAAAGGAATGAATATAAAATTGCTTCTGTCAGGAGAGAGAAACAGTAGATCCCATAATTGCCCTGTCAAGAGTTTTGGTGAGGGAAGTATTCTGAAATCACAATATAATACAAGTCTCACGGAAGATTTCCTAAGCCGTGTGTTTGTTGATCTCCCCACTGAATAAAAAATACCTCATCCCACATTTCCTATTTCAGGTCTAATGAGAAGACATCTATCATTGACTCTGGCTTTGGCATTAAGATCATTTACTTTTTTTTTTCTCCTCCCAGCTTATTGAGGTATAATTGACAAATAGAATTTAAGATATTTAAAGTGTGCAACGTGATGATTTGATATTCATAGATGTGGTAAAAGGAAGATCTCTGGGAGAGCTTCATTATATTTTGGAATCATTAAATACAGCCGGAAAGGTCTCTGATTCAATCAACATGTGATGTTTGACAGGAGTTCACAGGCAGACTCCACTACTCCATTCTGCCTCTAAAGGAATATTCGTTACATCATGGGCTTCCATTTTTGCAATATTTTCCCATTTTGAGCTGTTCCTCCTTCACTCCTGTATCTTTTGGGGACCCAGGAGTAAGGGTTATCAACAGCAACAACAACATAGAATGATGGACATTGGTAAAAGATGAAAATCTGGGAAAGACATACCTGTCACAGAGGCAGCCATTCAAGATGATGTTTGCTTTCCTGCCATTGATGAGGAAAAGAGGCACACAATGCCATCGAGACAACAAGAATCTTCCAAACAACCTTTTTGCCAGAACAGCCCTCACTCACCCTGCTGTGGGTGTGCTATCCCAAAATGATTTATTGCCAGGATATTATTGAATTTCCCATATTGCTAATTGAATATTAACAGAAAAATTATCTTTGAATGAGGCTGAAAATTATAGTTACCTCAGGGTGGAAATTATTTTTTTTTTAATCTAGCCATGAAAACAAATATTTCCCCATGTGACTTGAGTCCTTGGAAAGGGAAGTGCGGGTAAATCGTACTTCCCAGAAAGTGGCGGCAAGCCAGAGAAAGCTGGACAGGATCTCTCAAGGAAATTAAACCCATTTGGCTTCTTTTTCTGGTGTCTTCTTGTTTAGTTCTTTTGGAAATTAGTTTTGATGGGAGCTCTGGAAAATGTTTTGGTTTTGTTAGTTTAATGTGTTAAAGGGGAAAACATGCTGGATGGTAGCGAGGCTTTAAGGGTGAGTTGAAATAGAAATCACAGTGGACAGGGCACCTGGGTGGCTCAGTCAGTTAAGTGTCTGCCTTTAGCTCAGGTCATGATCCTAGGATTTTGGAATCGAGCCCCACATTGGGATCCCTGCTCAGTGGGGAACGTGTTTCTCCCTCTGCTCTCTCTCTTTCTCAAAATAAATAAATAAAATATTTAAAAAAAAAAAAGAAATCACAGTGGACCAAACAGACCATGTATGACTTGTAGACATATATATCATATGAAATCAAACCAGCTTCACAGATGATCCAAGCACTAATGTTTTCCACAATAGTTCCCTTAGATGTGTATGTTCTAGTATAGGATTGGAGGCCAACTGGTCCAGTAGAAACGCTGCATAGGCACATGTACTAATGAGCCCTGTGCCAGCTCGCCTCCTCATTTATCAATTCTGACCAATCTTCCCATCACTTCTTCTAGCCCCAAGAGTCTAAATATGACTTACTCTTGAGAGACACTCTTTGGTTCCACTGGTAGGCAGGTTTTTCCTTGTTCAGCGAGTCAGGCTTACCTATTTGACTACAGTGATTTGGGGGGTTGTCCTTTGCTGGCAGGCTTGGACAAGTAATATGGTAAGAATGAAAAAAATAAGAGTGCTAACCATGATGTATAATCACATGAGATATGATAAGCTGTTGAATTCAAATACATGATTTCTTCCTAGGATTTTTCTATAAACGTACATTCATTCAAAGTCCTAGGGTTTGGACCTAAGTAACAATATCTTCTAAAGTCTTTCCAGGTTTTTCTAAGGAGCAACCAGGCATGAGAACAAGTGGGTGAAAGAAATGACCTCTCCTCCAGTATTTCTTAAGGAGGTTTAAATTACAAGTAATAAAAGACATAGACCCATTGGGAACGTACTGTTCAGGGTCCTTCAACATACTAAAATTCAGGTAACCATCACTTTATTTTATTTATTTATTTTTTAAAAAGCATATTTTATTTATTCATTTGACAGAGATCACAAGTAGGCAGAGAGGCAGGCAGAGAGAGAGAGAGAGAGGAGGATGCAGGCTCTCGCTGCACAGACAGCCCGACGCGGGGCTCGATCCCAGGACCCTGGGATCATGACCCAAGCCGAAGGCAGAGGCTTCAACCCACTGAGCCACCCAGGAGCCCCCAGGTAACCATCACTTTAATCAAGATGTTATGTTTCACATCGAGGAAACAATCTCTCGTGCCCCTTTCCAAGCAACCCTCTCTCTTAGACAAGCATTCTTCCTCCTGCACCATGGATGAGTTTCCCTGGTCTTGAATTCCATGTAAGTGAAATCACACACTGGGGAGGTTGTGAAGATGATGGATGTTGATCAGGAGAGGTCAGCCTAGAATGACAGGGCTTTGGCACCGAATAGCAATTCAGATGTAGTTGACTGCAATTCCTCAGTTTTCCAGTTGAGACTGAAGCTCTCAGATAAGTGACCCAAAATCACACAATTTAGTTAATGGCATAACTGGGATCACATTCATTATCTTCTAATCCCTTCTCATTGATATTTCTTGTATTATTGATCAAAATCTTTATAAATATCGACCAAAATAGAAACTTCAAAATATCTCCGAACCAGAATGGCTGCTACCACCACCTTGGTTCAGGCTCTCCACAACCCTTACCGAAACCACTGAATAAATTTCCTGACTCGTTTCTTTGCTTTAAGATTCCCATTCATTCATTCATTCATTCAGGAAATTATAAAACACCCCTCAAGAATTCACAGTCTGATGAACTTTTGTGTTTCATTCTGCTACTAACTTGGTCTTTGTAAAACACCGGTCTGATTACAAAGCCTTCCTGGGTTTTTAATCATCAAAGGATATAAATATATGACCCGCCGAACGAAAGCAAGCACAGTACTATCTTCTGTTTCTCACAAAATTACTTTAAAATTTAGTCGCTAATATTTAAAACTGGAATGCTCCCCTGTGATAATTGAGTATTCTGGCTTAAGAAAAAAAAAAAAAAAGAATAGTAAAATTGAGCTCTCCCTTCCTTACAATCACTTGGAATTGAACCTGTACTCCTACACCCCATCAGGGCTCCACCCATCCTCTTATTGTCCCTCTGACACTGTGGCCCCATGCAGCCACACTTCCCTCCTCTTTGTCACCTTCTTGGCCTTTAAAGGCACTTTACTTTTGATCCTTGCCTTTTAAGATGAATTCTAAATTTTTTAGATCAGCGTGTAAGGCCTCTTATCTTCAGAAGCACATTTTCCACTACATTTTACTATATTATATTCAGCCTAAGATAATTGATCCTCCCTGAGTTACAGGATACAAATGATCACACGATTTTAGGTGGAAATCTAACAGTTTTGCTTTTCTTCTCACTTTTTTTTTTTTTTCCTGCTATAGAAAGAAGGAATGCCTATATGTCCCTTTGCTTCCTGGGAAGCTTTCCTCATCTGCAGGACTAAAGAGATCTAGGTCCCCAGTTGATTAAGACTTAAAATTTAATGGGAAATTATGGGGCGCCTGGGTGGCTCAGTGGGTTAAAGCCTCTGCCTTCGGCTCAGGTCATGATCTCAGGGTCCTGGGATCAAGTCCTGTCTCGGGCTCTCTGCTCAGCAGGGACCCTGCTTCCTCCTCTCTCTCTGCCTGCCTCTCTGCCTACCTGTGATCTCTGTCAAATAAATAAATAAATAAATCTTAAAAAGAAAATATATATATATATATATAATGGGAAATTAGAATCCATATGAAAAGAACAAAGAAAAGATAGCCTTGACAAGGGCCAGGGTACTTGCAGTAATCGGTATGAAGCAGGTTTTTGGGCTTTTTGGGCCTGGCTACTGAGTAAGTAGGAGTTCTAGTCAAATGACAGTGGAAAAGAAAAGAAAAGAAAGCAGATCTCCTGCCTAAGAATATTGCAGACGAGTGACAGAGACTGACGAGTCTCTGGATAGGATAGGAATGACCACAAGGGTCCATGGTAGCGTAGGAGCAGCCTAGATGGGGAGTCCCACCATTAGTGTTGAGAGAATGCTGTTTCTAAACTTCTGGAACTTAGGGAGGTCTGAAGAACTACGATGAGTAAGCCAAAGGGAAAAGGATTGATTTGAGCTTGAAGCAGAGGAAAACACACAGAGAAAGTGAAAGAATACAGACAAAGTGTCTTCGGGGTGGTTTATCATGGCCAAAGACAGATTCTCATGGGTGGGGATGTGGGAAGAAGGAATTTCTGGGATTAGAAGGAAAAGGGGCTGCGGAGGAGGAGGTAAGGGCCAGAATCATGAGGCCATGCATTTTGTGGAAAGTGATTTTGTTTCTGCCCTGAGGTAGTGAGTCATCAAAATATTTGGGGGGAGGTGAGCAATGAGAGGATTGCAGTACTACTGTGAACTGTCCTAAGTTCCCTTCAGATCAAAGAAGACATGGACTGATTTACTCAGCTGTTTTAATGGGATTCTTTGGTGGATAAGTGGAGCAAATTAAGATATGAAACACCATGAAATATTCCATGGACCATGATATATTCCAACTTGGGTTACCAGAATTCTGGGAAAAAATTGGGCTTTGAGGAGGTTGTGGCATTCAGAGTAGATTTTATGTAATACAGGGAACATGGGGTTGCAGGAAATGAGACTGGGGGAAAGCATGCCTCATTGGAGAAAGTGAGGTGATGGGGTGTGTGTGTGTGTGTGTGTGTGTAGTTTTGTTTGTTTTTAAAGATTGTATTTATTTATTTATTTGACAGAGATCACAAGTAGGCAGAGAGAGGTAGAAGCAGGCTCCCCGCCGAGCAGAGAGTCTGATTGGGGGCTTGATCCCAGGACCCTGGGACCATGACCCAAGCCGAAAGCAGAGGCTTTAACCCACTCAGCCACCCAGGTGCCCCTGCGTGCGTAGTTTATAGGAGGAAACTGGTATGAACGATTCTGAGATATGTCTGATAGTTATGACAGGAGGTAATAATCTTGAAATTGATTTGGTGGAAATTTTCTGACTTTTAAAAATTTTTTTAGAGGGAGGAAAAGGTGGGGGAGCAGCAGAGGGAGAGAGAGAATCTTAAGCAGGCTCCACATCCAGAGCGGAACGGGACACCAGGTTCAATCTCACCTGAGATCATGACCTGAACTGAGATCAAGAGTTGGAAGCTTAACCGACTAAACCACCCAGGCACCTTCTGACTCTCTTTTGGAGCAGGTGAATGGCCTGATGAAAATACTTTGTTTGGGTTATTTGCATGTGGTAGTTGAGTATTTTGGAATGCAGAGTGGTATCAGTAAGATCTGCTGGATAAGCCACCAAAGAAAGAATACAGAAAATCTAAAGGTAAAATAGACTGCAGAACTAACGGCATTGTAATATCAAAAAAGGCTCCAGTGTTAACATCTGTGGCTCAGGCCCCCGCCATGGGATACAGTCGGCTCCCCTTCTACATCTTCTGATGGACACCATTTCGGTAGTACACGGTTTCAGAATTTATCCCACCAGGTCATTCCGGTACTAATGGGTAACTTTGTTGGTGTATCTGTAAGAAGCAGGAATAAGGCAGGGGCCCTTAAGGTCACAAGCACTTACTTTGGCTTTTAAGCCATAGTCCAAAGCCAAGTTTCATGGGTGCAGAGAATTTGGAGGTTTCCAGTACTTGTCCAAGGTTCAACGGCATACTTGTTTCACATAAGAATCTAGTATTCATTGGGACGCCTGGGTGGCTCAGTTGGTTAAGCGTCTGCCTTTGGCTCAGGTCATGATCCTGGGGTCCTGGGATCAAGTCCTGCATCGGGCTCCGAGCTCAGTGAGGAGCCTGCTTTCTCTGCTTGTGAATGCTCTCTCTGATAGAGTAATTAATTATTTAATTAAAATGAAAAATGAAAAAGTAAGAATCTAGTATGCCTGTATCATTTTCTTTTCTGTTTTGAAGTTTTAATTAAGCCATAGCTTTTCAACATAAATTCATATGACCTAACACTTTTCTTTAATTCTTATCATACTTTTTCTTATTTTCTTCATTTCAAGCCATTTTAATGAGAATTAAATCCTACATATTTCAGATACTATGTATTTTATGAGGAAAGCATATGGTTAAGACCAGTTTAAATCACTAGTTGGATAACCTATGCCAGAGTAATTTCTAAGATCTCCCCGCTGCGATCTTTTAGATTTTAGAGCTTCACTTATAAATACATTCCAGTTTTGATTTAAATCTAAAAGAGCAAAACGCATTCCACTTATTTATATTGAGATGATATTAAAGGAAATCTTTACACAAAAATACGATTGTGTGTTTTAAATATCTGTAGTGTAAGGAGAAACACAGTGGCTTGGGATCTTACATCAAGTTGTTGAAGACCTTAGAAATTATCGGGAAATGTGGTTAAAACAATAGTTCAGCAATTATTCTGATGACTAGTTTTCGTGAAGCCACTCAAATACTGATTGTGCCTGTCAGCTGGTGGGTGTCCCTGTAAGCTTCCCGGCATGAGGAGTAGGACTGAAATGATTGCTTGAAAACCATGTGAGTTTCACAGAAGAGGCCTCTTAGTTTCTACAAGTTCCTGTTCTTGTGAATTTGAAGCACATGCAGACAAATCTTGTTAATTTAACTTCATCCTGTTAATCGACGGACTGAGCTCACTGAACTTCTCACAAGAAAGAGTAGAGGGAAGGGCTGAAAGAACATGGGTAAGTAAAACAGTCATTTGCCAGAAACCCTTGCCCTGGGAGGCAGAGCCCGTGCAGGTGGGACACACTCACTCACGCCCTCCCAACCAGGCACATCCCACAAGCAGGAGCAGCTTGAAGATGACCTTAACTTTGTGCTACTGATTATTGATTGAGTCCCCATGTTGGTGTCAGCCTGAAGTTCAAAGAACTGAATTTACATAAAATAAACAGGGAGAAGGAGGGCATGAAACCTAACCAGACTCCTCCTCAGGTCAAAAGCAATTGCTTTGAGGTTTTCAAACATAAAAACTAAAGGGGCTAAAAATAGGCCGATGGCACTAGAGGGAGTAGGGTAAGCAGCACCACACGGGCATTATTTGGAAAGCCCTGGGGTTCTTGAGGACCGGTCCTTCCGGAGGCCATCTCCTTACTCAGCGCTTGTGCTGACTCCTGGAGCTGATGAAATGAGCCCCCCCAGGGATCCGGGCGTCAGCAATATGAAACCTGCAGGTGGGATGGTCGGTTCATCCTGGTTGGCCCGGGACTCTCCTGGTGCTGTCCTTGACCCTTTCCGACTAATTCATCCGCATCAAAAGGGAGTTTTAAAGGGTAGATTCCAGAGTCCAGCTCCCAGTAATCTGTATTCTTTTTATAAATAGCGTGCCAGGTGATACTGATGACAGGTGCATGGGAAACGGTGTCCAGAAAACATTACGTAGAATTCTTCATTTTGAGACATTGCTGCTTAGATAAGATGTATGCATGTACGCTCATGTGCATTTTCCTTCTTTGCACCAACAGGCCAACAACTCCTTCCTCTTCTACGTTATAACTATAATGTGTATAGTCATAATGCATGCATGTGTTATGATGGGTTGTAATTAACTATTAATATGTTTTTGGATACTAGACCAAGAAATTCTTTCAAAAACTTTTCTCTCTCTCTTATTATTATTATTTTTTCTATTTCCAGGGACCAGCAACTGTGCTTGGCCACAGTAGGTACTCAATAAATCAGCCAATAAGAGAAGATACTTAGGAACAATTTAGTGCTTAAGACATGTTCTTCAGGCCAAAAATAAAAGTAAAATAAAATAAAATGTTATTTTAGATGCGCCATGGAGGAAATAGCAAGTAAGGGGGTCTAGAAACCAGTAATGTAGAGAAAGAGAGGAAAGGGTTATAAGCAAGAGGAAAAGAATAACAATATCAAATTGATAGACATGATTATGGGGAAAATGTGTAAATGGTAGAAATTAAAGTTGATCCCATCAGCACTTCTTCAGATTCAGATTCAGATTCTTTACCAGGGCGTAACAAGTTACAAGCGGTGTTTTCGTCAGGTGCATTTGGAGTCAAGAGAAACCGGCATAAGTTTATGCCACATGTCAGGAATGCATCATTCAGACTTGATTCATTCCTGTCTCAGTGAAAGAGCCCCCATACTCGATCTCTTTGTCATATAGATGCTTTCTTTCTTTTCTGGTCTGCTTAGGATGCATACCACAGAGTTTGTGCACATTCGGGCCCTTGGACAGGGTTTTGGGGAAGGGCAGAATATGAGCATGGACAAAGCTGGCCTTTTTTCTCCCTCTCCCTCTCCATCACTTCCTTCCATTATTCTCACCCATTCAGAGAAAGAGACTGCATTGATCATCTCTGCGTTATTCAGCTAATATGCCATCATTTTAATATGTGTGCTTGTATGAGTGAGAAAATATAGTCTCTTTGATTTTAACTAGAGATAAACCTGGGTCACATTTCTCGTATGGCCGAAACCCCTGTCCTGACCTTCAACAGCTCCTATCTGAGTTTCCTGACTGGGTCAGTGCACCTCTGTGCTTTCAGTGATGCCGGCCGAAAATCTCGGTGCTGTCCTTGACCGACTCCTACTCATTCTCTCTCAGGCCTCATGCACTGACTCTACTTCCAAAATGTGTTCTGGGTTAGTTCACTTCTAATCACTGCAATTTAAACCACCACTCTCTTCTCTCACCTGGATTGTTAACAGCTCTAGTTGGGTGCTGTCCACACTATGGCAGGCGTGAAGATGTTGTTACAACTGAGTCAAAACATGGTGCTTCTCTCCAGAAAATTCCTAACGGCTCCCCTTGACTTAGAGTAAAAATCAGAGTCCAGTACTAGACTGCATGAGGCCCTATGGGGCCTGTGCTCCTGGTTGTCTCTGTGACTTCCCCTCTTCCTAGCCTTCTCTGCTCCAGGCACATGGCCCCCTCGCTGGTCCTGAACTTGGACATCTTCTGGCCTTCTGCCCCATCCCCCTCTGCCTTCTGCTCAAATGAACACACACCTGGCTTGCCCACTCCCGGCACATCTTCACTTAGAATGTCCCTTCCCAGTAAAGCCTTACTTTGCCACACTGTCTAAAATGTCATCCCTCCCCTCCAAAATTTTTTCCTATTCCCTGTATTACTGTATTATTATCTTCTCCCCACCAGAGAGGAAGCTCCATGAGACATAAGGTTTAGTCCCTTGTTTTCACTGTTGCCACCCCATACTAGAACCGTGCTGGATATGCATATCTGTCGACTATCCAGACACATGAAATTGCGCCCACCGTCTGCCTGATGTTGTTGGACATCTCTCTCACTATTTTTGGAAACGTAGAACATAGATTTATCTTTACCTTCTGACTTTAATATGTAGGAAATCTATTAAAAACCATTATCTCACATTTTATATGATTTGATTGGTTTTGAGTACTGAGGTGACCAAATTTAACCAGTTGATTTAAATACTAGTTAGTTTCTATCAATAATTTTATTTTAAATGTTCTTCATTTAATGTTTAGTGTTGGATATATTTTGTGGGAAAAGGGTTTAATGCAACAGCTAAGCAAATGACTTTTCTATTGTGCATCTATTTACTTATTAACATTTCCTATTTAGAAGGGACTTAACGAGATGCCCAAGTGCTTTTCTATTTTTAGATATAAAAGTCCAGTTTGTCTCTCTTCAAGGAAAGAGCTGGTATTCATAAAATTTGGACAAATGATTTTATTTAATTTTGAAAGAAATTTTAAGTTAATACATTTTGGTCACTATAAAAATGTTTCTAAAGAAGTATGATATTTTAAAAAGTTAATATGAGGGCTCATATTAATGATGATAATGATGTTAATAATGGACGGGCTCAGTCACTTAAGCATCCAACTCTCGATTTCTGCTTAGCTCTTGATCTCAGGGTCGTGAGTTCAAGCCCTGCATTGGGCTCCACCCTAGTGTGTGGAACCTACTTAAAAAAAAAAAAAAAGTTGAGGTATCACACGGTGAACAGTCAATGCAACGCTATGAAAGTACTGAGGTTCCATTTCTTAAAAAATGGGTTTCTATGACACGGAAGCACAGCGCTCTTACCATTTCCGTGATGGAAGTGAGAACCTTGCCAAGATCCCTGTTCTTGTGATCTGCATACATTTCCCAAACTGTCAGCTTTTATTAGGTAAATATGAACGTAACTATTCATATTTACTGACAAAACATTCGTATTGCCTTGTTTGGTTTAAACAAATGCAAGATGTGTGAGAACGCCCACGCACACCATGTAGGAACGGTTCAGTAGTTGTCCTTTTGGGGCATTCCATTTAGTGGTCAAATACCTGTATGAACACCCATTCCCCTCTCTCCGGCTGGTGAGAAGGTGATTGAATCTGAGCCAGAAAGCGTCTGCACACAACCGGAGCCTGGCTCAAACAATCTTAGGCTACACTCTAACGGCTGAATAGCTTCATCCTTCCGCCTTGGCATATAGCTTTGCCAGTGTTTTTCCTGTGAAATAGTGAGATTTGAAGCCCCTAACAAATATTCATCTTACAGTTTTTAACAATAGTAATTCATCCTTCATGTAGGAATTATTTTTCACCCCCGGAGCCTTAGATATTGTTCATCCTGATTTCTTCAACATTTTCTTAAAGGAGATTTTGCTCTAAAACGAATAAGACCCCCACAACATATTTTCATTGGAAATCATTTTCTTTTTGTAATCCTTCATACTGACAAAATTAAGATAGTTTTTTTTAAGTTTATATTATGTTTGTCTTTCTTTTCCCCTGTAAGTTCCTCAGAAGACCCCCCAGACTTTTTTTTTCCTGTCATTCCTTCTCTTCTGTCTCATTTTATTGGTTTATTTTGCATGCGGGGGTGAGAGCAGTAAAATGCTTTAAAGGTTTTAGGCTCTCTAGGGAGGGCCCAGTTTCCTTGTTTGTCTGTAGAGCAGGGGACACAGCGTGAGGACCAGCTCTGCTACCCGCTCTTGCTATTATTCACTCTACATTTGACATGCAGGGCTCTGGCCACGGACAGCTGCCCAGACAGGTGGTACATGGTACAGAGTCCCCAAGGCTGGTCAGTGCAAAAGCCATCAAGACCTTTTTGACCAAAAAAAAGTTAGCCAGGGTAGAAAGCAGGAAAATGAATTCATGTACCAACGAGTATTCACAAAGTGCACTTTGCTTACTTTTTCTTTCGTTAAACCTCATAATTATCCTGGAATCTACTTCCAGAGATTTCCCCCACTTTCCACATGAGGAAAACAGGGGCTAAGAAAGATGAATTTATTTGCCAAAAGGGAGATAGAGTCAGGGCTCCGGCCTTGATCATCTCACTGCAGGGTTTTTTTACTCTTCAATCAAGGACTTCGTGTCCTTGGTTGCGGAGCCCTGCCCTGGAATGAATGACCACAGACAGCTCCATTCTTGAGTCCTTCCTCCCTCAGGGAGCACCAGTAAATCACCTGAGATGCTAAAGAGGTTGTGTGGCTCAGGCTGAATCTGATCCATTCCGGACACACCTTCCTAACCCAGCTGACCCCCACCTGAAAAACAAACCTTCCCTTCCCTTCTTGTTTACATGACTTAAGTTAATGGACTATACACAGAATTATTCTCTGATCTATCTGAAATATATCATTTTTTCAACGTAGGAAGTGTTTTCATTTTTTATTTATTTTTTTAAAGATTTTATTCATTTATTTCAGAGGCAGGGAGGGCCAGAGGGAGTGGGAGTCTCAAGCTTTCCACGCTAGTGTGGAGCCTGACAGGGCGGCTTGATCTCATGACCCCAGGATCACCACCTGAGCCAAAACTAAGAGCTGGAGGCTTAACCCATGGCGCCTCCCAGGGGCTCCATCAACATAACAAGTGTTTTTAAACACCCAGTTCAGGCACAGATAAAAGCAGCCCTGAGGAAGTCTGTAGACATTAGGAAGAGATATATACATACAGGAGAATTTCGAGAATAATAAAAGGGTATAAAATGATATTGTATATAATTTAGCCTTCTTCCACACTGTGTGGTGTGAGGACATAGTATATATGAGGGACACTTTCTGAGTCACAGAACTCAACTTCTGCACAAAGAGGTGCTGATACACATATAGAATTGTTGCGAAGTTTTCATGATTAATGTTTACGTATATTATCGTTTCATGATTAATGTATATAACGCTGCAGCCTAGTGCCTAGCATATAATACCCTCAAAAAAGAGATCTGTTTTTGCCACACCTGTCATTCTCATTAAGCTCCATGAAATAGAAATGCCTAATGGCTTTATTAGATACCAATAGCATGCCAGCAGTGTTGATTATTTTTTCAACAAATGCATGAAGAAACAGGATTTTTCACTGTTAAAATCTTTTCTAATGTATAACATCAGATTTCTTTTTGCTCAAGTTGCAATTAAAAAACTTACTTTAAAAATGCCAATATAACCTAAATGTATCATGTTTCTTTGAAGTATTTCCAAGAAGGAGATGAAGGAGGCAGCAAAGCATGGTGAGAGCACTGGGGAATGTACCTCACACACGTGGTCTTGACTTCTGACCTCAACCCTTACTAGCCTGCGGCTCTGGGTAAATTACTTCATCTTACCTAGATTTACTGCACTCCTTCATGGAATAAGAAAACTA
Source organism: Taxidea taxus jeffersonii (assembly GCA_003697995.1). Lineage (NCBI taxonomy): Eukaryota > Metazoa > Chordata > Mammalia > Carnivora > Mustelidae > Taxidea > Taxidea taxus. The sequence continues at coordinate 15,928 of RCUC01065271.1, forward strand.
TAATTATCTCACAGTTGATAGTAAAGGCAATAAAATAATCTATGTAAACCAGGTAAGAAACAATGCCAGCATTAGGACAGATGTCTAATAAAGGTTAATTTCCCTTCCTCTCTTTCTTTCCCTTCTCCGTGACTATCTTTCTCAACATAGCACTTCTGGGAACAAAAGCATAGCAGAAATGCTAAAGCATTTAAGAAAATCCAGTGAGAAGAATCCATATGAAGAAGACAAGCTTGGTGAAAATTCTAATCATTTCAGTGGAACCGATGTTTGCCCGAAACAAACATTCCTCATAAGAATGGCTGCACAATTTATTTAGGAAGCAAAGCATAATATTTACAGGGGCAAAGAGGGCAACAAAGAGATGAAGAGAGTTAGTGAAATCCGACATTTGTGACCTGGCACTATTTTGTAAATCTCTCTTCCCTCAGTGAAAGGGATTAGCTTCTGGTACAGATAATTCCACATGGAAGAGAAACAGGAGAGCATTAGACTTGAAGGATCTTGCTCTACACGGCCAGGTTCTTTTCAGATTATTCTGGCTGATTAAACAAACAGGGGAAATAACCCTTCTACAATTGTATAAATATTAAGATTTGGACGAGGTTTATGCACATCACTGTACAAATTGGATGAAATATTTCAAAACATACAATTTTAAATTAATGTGGTTGTACATAGTGATGGTTATTTTCCAAATGATCTGTTTGTTCGATATGTATGTTTTCTAACTTTTCTCCCAACGATGCCATTAAAGCGGTAAGGGGGAGGAAATTGGTATTTAGGTTTTTAGGTTATGAAAGGAGAAAAACTTTTAAAGCAAGAAAAGAATGAAGAACAGGCAGGAGAAAACAAGTCAGAGATAGTATGTACTATGTTGTTACCCTCCCAGGCAAGAAGACGAAGACACTATTCTAAAACAGATTAGAATGACCATGTTTTGTTGCTGGTGTTAGAATCAAGGGAAGGAATGGTTACAGGTGAATCTCACTATATTCTGTAAAGATGTTCCGGAAAGTAGTGCATTTTTTTAAGATTATTTATTTTACGAAGAGAAGGAGAGAGAGAACACATACAGGGAGAGGCAGAGGCAGAGAATCCTGAGGTAGACACTGTGCAGGAGCCCAACCTAAGGCTCAGTCCCGGGACCCTGAGATCCTGACCCGAGTCAAACCAAGAGTTGGATGCCTAACCAACTGAGCTACCCAGACACCCCTTATGTCTTTATAATTAATCCTATTCTCTATCAGAGTATAGTTTAGGAGTATGCTTTCCATTTTTTATAGAATTGTAGAATTTTAGGGTTGGAAGTAGCCAAATAAGTCATTCAAACCAGATTTCTCAGGAATGAAAGATTTTATCAGACATTGACTGTGGCTCAAATCAGACTAGAATAAGACTGGGGCCCAACTGTTTTAATACTTAGTCTAGGAGTAAGGCTTCTTTGCCGTGCTTCATAATTAATTAATTAATTAATTAAGCATTTCCTTACTCCCTGGTTGGACAAACCTGGATATTCATACGTACTGTGTGTGTGTGTTAATGTTGCACACTGACCTAAGCCAGTTTGGTTGTCCACAGTTGATAACCTCCTTTTCAGTATCTCTGGGCATTTTTCTGTTAGAGGTGAGAGTTGCAGTTCTACTGCCCATTCATAAAACCATCTCATGTTACAATGAGAGCAAATCATACAAGTCAGATTCTACTACCCATTCACACTCTTCTTAGCCATCAAGCAGAAAAAGTCATAAAATCTACTCTTGAGAATTTAATGAAATCTCAGCCTTTCATCATTTAGGGTACATTGAAAACAAACACCATGCATGAAGTTTCACTTAGACTGATATGGCAGTTTTCTGTTAGCAGGATTTACTTACTGTCTAGTTGGAATCAGGCCAAAGCATTCTCCAGAAGTGGTTGCTCATGGGACCTGATGGGATTCAGCCGTGAAGAGTAGAGGTGACCAAGTCCACTGAGTTTCAAATACTGTCCATGCCCGTGGTAGGAGATCCCACATGGTATTGTAGTAAGCGCACATTCCTTGCTTCACTAATGAAACTTATTTCACTAATGAAAAATCATTGCTGTTCCTCAGGATGATAATGAAGAAGCTTTTGAAGGTTATTAGGCATCAGCATAGTTAAAGAGTTATAATAATTACATCTGGAGCATGTGCCTCTGATTTGTTTCTCAAATGCTAAAGACTTACAGGGTGCCTTTGCTGTCTTAGAGATTCTCAGATGTCTCCTAAGTGTCCAACAAACTAACAGAAATGCATATGAAATACTGTGTTTGGAAGTATAATAAACGGGCACCTGGGTGGCTCAGTGGGTTAAGCCTCTGCCTTTGGCTCAGGTCATGATCTCAGGGTCCTGGGATGGAGCCTGAGTCGGGCTCTCTGTTCAGTGGGAAGCCTGCTTCCCCCTCTCTCTCTCTGCCTGCCTCTCTGCATACTTGTGATCTCTGTCTATCAAATAAATAAAATCTTTATTTAAAAAAGTATAATAAACCAAGAAGATCTAATCCTTTTATTTCCTGTCTACAAGGCATTTTCTTGCTTGCCATGGCTTATCTATATTCTCTCAAATATCATAAATTCTTAGATCTAATCCAATCATTTGTGGATGTATTTTAACCTATTGTTAGCCATCCCTCATGCAGTGTTAAAGATCATTTCATCCTACTTTGGATAAAATGTGTTTTGTATGTTGTTGGATGCTGTTAAGCTGTCATCTAAATTACATAGTAAGCATGGCCTAATTCTTTTAAATAGATGTCATTTAAACACCTCCTCTCCTGTCTGTCCAACCACACATATTTTCACATCTGCACATCTGGTCGTTTAATGTTTTCTCACAAATTGTAACTTGAGTCCTGTTTGTTTTAGTATTTAAAATAAATAATTGTTTTCTTTCTGTCATTTAAAGCTCTTTATTTGCTTGCGAAAGGGTTAACATCTTCTAATAAAACAGTAGGGACTACTACAGCCAGTTCCAGCTGGGATTCTGTTATTATATTAATCCCATCGTCAATTGCTAAATTCCTTTGCAGCGTAATTAGATTGTTATCTGATTCTGTCTTGCTTCCATTGAGTCAGGATGTACACAAGTGGAAAATGCATTAAATTAGTTACTGTGCTTGATGCCTTCTTTTCAGTGCCAGTGAGTCTGTGCATATACCCATGGGAATGTATAAAATTACTCTCAATTGAGGTTTTAAAATTCAGGTCATTTATTATGTAATATAGCCAGGTGGTGTATATATTTGGCCTGACATTTTTTTTTATAAGCATCTCTCCTATGGCTAAGCATTTCTTCAGTTTTGGGGGGTTCATTGTGCGATGCTGTTGTTGGTACCATTGACTGTCATCCCCGTCCTCCCTACAACTGCCCGTCTCGGGATTCCCATCAGAATTCTGCTGCAGTAGAGTAAGCAATGATACTTTTATGTCAGCTGAGTAGAGGTGGGCATGTGTCACTTGTCCTGTCACAAGAGTGACATTTGACATCATTAAAGTGAAGTTTCTGACCTCCCCTTCATCTTTTCCTAACTAGGGTTCCAAGAGGACCTCATCCATATCTCTGTGCGGCATCTCAACACGTTATGCTCTCATTATCTGATTATGCATTGGTTTCTACCTCCCTTCTGTCAACTCCAGGGACCTCAATTTACTTTCTCATTGTGCTTGTATCACCAGAGGAATTTGCGAATAGTAAGCATTCATTAAATATGAAATTAAGTGGACCATTTCTTGAGATTACAACCCCAGGGAAAATTATATACTGTAAATAAACAAAAACCCTTAAAAAGTGTATCTTCTTTATAACACAAAATATAGAAATACATTTCCTATCCCCTTCCGGGTTACCTTGAGAGTTGTAATGGTGCCTTCTAAATATCTCTTCTATATTTTCTTTAATATTAGGGACTTCTGTAGAGGACAGTAGAGGAGGGCTTTCTTCCTTTAGATCAAGAAGGGGTTGGGATGCCTTTTAGGTAATTCCACAGAGGTGGTATCTAATCTTTGCAAAGGGAACATACCTTCCTGGCAGGCACCAGCTAAAGGAGCCGTTATGAAAGTGCAGAATGCATGTTAAGAGAAGGAACATTCTGCATGGAGAAGAACCACAACAACATCATCTTGTATCACAGCAGTTGAAAGACTACCAGTAGAAACCAGGGATGCTGATATGAGGAAGTGGAGATGCAACGGGGGTGGGAGTTAAGGTGGTAGGAAAAGTAAAAATGAAAGAAGATGGGATCGGGAGGGAGACAAACCAAAAGAGACTCTTAATGTCATAAAACAAACTGAGGGGGGTGGGGGGAAGAGGGACTGGGAGAGGGTGGTGGGGTTACATTATATGTTTAAATAAAGCTTAAATAAAGTTAAAAAACAAAAAAAAACAAAAAACAAAAAAAAAAACAAAAAAAAAAAACAGGGATGCAAAAATTCCTACAGCTTGCTTTTTAGTGAAAGTTATCTCCCCAAAAAGAGATTCAAGTCTTACTTTAATCTCATTAACTTATCTATAAATCCAAATCACTCCTCTTCTTTCTGCTGACATCTTCAACAGAAGATTGGAATAGGGCATGACATGGTTCTGGCTCTTCCAGGATCAATACAAAACAATCTCAAATCATAATAGATTTTTTTCTTTTAGATATGCATGACTTTTTTTGAGCATTTTAAAAATTATTTTATACACATATAATGTATTATTAGCCCCAGGGGTACAGGTCTGTGAGTCACCAGGTTTACACACTTCACAGCACTCACTATAGCACATACCCTCCCCAATGTCCATAACCCCACCACCCTCTCCCTACCCCCCTACCCCCAGCAACCCTCTGTTTTGTGAGATTAAGAGTCTATTATGGTTTGTGCATGACTTTTCTTTAGGGGGAAATGATATTAGTGTAATATGTTTTTATTTGCATTTTGAAGGTACTTTTGTTTTTTGGACAGGCTAACTTTTAAAAATGAGAATCAGAGCTTCCATTAATTAAAGTTGGTTCCAAGTGATTAAAAAGATTTGCCCTTCATTTGTAAATTCTAAATATAGAAAATATACATGTTAGGGTAATTTATGAAATGTGCACTTCATAAATAGAATCAACATTAAATTGAACAAGGAAGAGTGTGACACGTTTAAAGACAAATACGTAATAAATGCTAATATGTGCTATCAATAGTCTGACTTAGAAATATTGGTAGAATTTATTAAGATGGGCTTTGCCTCAACACTTAATGACAAGTATGATTTAGCATTATTTAAATTATTTTTAATGCTACCGTGCATGTCCTTGAAACCTCAGTCAAGTTTTATGGCCGTTATCTTTCATTTGTATGATGGAGAAACAAAAAGCACTTGATAAAGCTCATTTTTAAATTAAATCTGTGGCTAAAACTGAATTTAAATTTCTAGGCTTTTTGTAGAACACTTAAAAAATTTCAAGATTCAATCAACTAAGACTAAAATTTAACTTCATGAGGATATAATCCAATCTTATTGCATTTATTTTTCCTACATTAAAACAACATATTAATGCCTAACCTGCACACCAGGGACTGTATAAGGTTTCTTACATATAGATTCACACTTAAACGCTCCTGCTCTGTGAGCGAGCATCCTTAAGTGACGGAAAGAAAACAGAGTTTGGAAGAAGTTTACTTGTCTGAGGATACAGGACTGGTGGCAGTCACATAGTTAAATTTCATGTTGATTTGACTAAGAATACGGACAAATTAATTGAGTTAGTGCTCAGTGAAGTTTTCAGGAGCACCCTCTGCTTAGAGACCGTTGGTTTAGCTACATGTTTATTTTGTTCCCGTCTCCTGAATGTGACTGGTGTTGCCAGTTCTGCAGCCTTGTTCTTGGAGTTCCTCATGCCTTGGAAGGTCTCATTCTTTCCTGTCCTTCAAATCTTACATGTCCTTCAAGTTCAAGGGAGAGCACAGGCTCATAAACACTTCCAAACTATGGCACTCTGAACTCTTATAGCTCCCACCTTGAGTTCATCTGAGAAACTTTGAGACTCATCTTATGGTGTTATTAATACTGGATATCATTAGATTCCTGGCACACAGAATATGGTGCCTCCTTTCTTGGTATCCAGCAGAGAACATGTGAAAGAAATTGCCACACAGAAACTATCTAATCAATATTCATTTACTGCCAATTGCTGGTACCTAGAAATATTCTTTTTTTTTTTAAGATTCTATTTATTTATTTGACAGAGAGAGAAACCACAAGTCGGCAGAGCAGCAGGCAGAGGGGCGGGGGTGGGGGGAAGCAGGCTTCCCGCTAAGCAGAGAGCCCGACTCGGGCTCGATCCCAGGACCCTGAGATCATGACCTGAGCTGAAGGCAGAGGCTTAACCCACTGAGCCACCCAGGCGTCCCTAGAAATATTCTTAATAACCTTTCCTTCCCTGGAGTGGTGGGATAATAGAACACAGCCAGAGAACTCTTTGGTTCACAGAATTTAAGTATTCTTCTTGATCTCAAGATGTCTGCTGGCATCATGGGAACAGGCAATGCGATATCTTAAGACCAGTTCAAAGGAATTCGTGTTGGGAAAAGTTTATAGAGGTTATCTTTCCTCACCACATCACAAAATCTTTCATTTTCGCCTCAAACCCATATTTTTAATTTCCTCCATAAACTGTAGATGGATGCTTCAGAAAGATGGTAACGGTGAGCCTGTAAGTGAAACGCCGTCCCCCTCATTTATGCAGAGAGATGTTTGCCCTTGGAGAAACATCTGGTTTCCAGGGAGCCTGTCTGACGGCCTCTTAGACCAGGAGGTGTTCGCTCAGATTCTGATATTTCCCTTCTAATACCCTACATTCTTCGGTGAGTTAAATTCCCTTATTCTGTGAAGTTTCAGCATCAACCAGAAGGCAAAGCAAGAGGTTTTGTCAAGTATCTTGTTCAGTATCAAGTTCTTATTAAGTATCTAATCAACTAATCAGAAAAGAAGTTCCTACCAACATTTTGAAATAGAGAATACAATTTCCCTGAAGAGAAACTCTGGGAGGATACAGGGATCGGCTACACAGACCAGAGCGGAGGCTGGGGATGGAAGGCTGCCTTTTGCTTCCACAAAAAGGCAACACTGTGTTAGTGAGTAAGAAGCAAACCAGCCTGGCTGAAGTCCTATCCTGTTCTTGACCAGTAGTTTTCCCTTAAGCCAGTAATTCACTTCTCGAAGGCTTTATTTCTCTATCTGTATCTGTTGAGAGAATTAAATAATGTATCACACATAATAAGTAGTTAATAATAAATATTTCGGGGAGAGTAGCGTGCTTTGATTTTGCTTGAGTAACCCACTTTTTTAGGCCTATCAGAACATAATAGGTGCTAGGTCTTCAGTGGATTTCCACACAACCTGTTAATGGATAGACTTCTTCTGGTGCTTATTTTCTTTATTTTCCTTGGAGAAAACTGTATTTTCTTCTACCTGGTGAATGAAAACCAACATCTGCTCTACTTATTTTCTTATTTGGACTTACAGTGCTGGTCTTGGAAGGCTGACTGACCTCCCTCCTGGCCATTGATCATCTGTGAATTCGTGTCTTTATGTCAGAATGTATTTTAAAATCTAGAAGCCACAATTAATGGCATCTAGGTGAGGGCAGGTTCTCTTGTATACCTCCACATGTCCGTGTACATAAAGATAAATGGTAGGATTTGGAAGCTCTATTTGCCTTAAAAAATTAATAAAGTTGGAAAAGAGAGAGAGATGAGAGGTCTGTGTCTCATAAAAAGTCAATTGAAGGGGGACCTGGGTGACTCAGTGGGTTAAGCCTCTGCCTTCGGCTCGGGTCATGACCTCAGGGTCCTGGGATCGAGCCCCACATCGGGAACTCTGCTCAGCAGGGAGCCTGCTTCCTCCCTCTCTCTCTGCCTGCCTCTCTGCCTACTTGTGATCTCTGTCTGTCAAATAAATAAATAAAATCTTTAAAAAAAAAAAGTCAATTGAAAACACACAAGGAACCTGAGAAGTCCTGAGGCCAAGGTCCAGATGGTCATTGGGCAATGACCATGGCAATTTTAAGGGCTAAATAAAGTGATATTTCTTTCTGAATTATTTTATTGACCAAATCTAATAATATAGTATTTGTTATCTACCTGGAAGCAGTACTATGACTTGATCCCATTGTTTCAAACTCATAATTAATACACTTTTCTTTATTTTGGCTTCCTCTTTTCATTGTCACCCCACCCCCCCATCCACAGACACACACAGTGGTAGCCCCAGGACACTGCTCTTCACCCCTCTATTTTTTTGATACTTGTCTTTGACTCTGCAACTGCTTCATCCCATGCCTTCAGTCCATACCCTATTTTGTATTAAAAATAATTAAATTTGGATCTCCTAGCAATGCTGAAAGAGCATCGATCCCACTCGTTCGATTTTATCGATGATAAAACTGAGATAGCAAGACAAGACTATCAGATACCGTCAAGTGAATTTACAGGAAACAGGTAACGTGTATGGTGCTCAGTAGTTAAAAAAATATGTTCACATCCTGAGACTCCCATAAGGAAAACAGTCATCATTATGCATATTTATTGATAAGAAAGTGAGTATCTGAAAGGCGAAGTGATTGCCCAAGGTCTCATTGATGAACAGCTGACCCAAGTTTTAAACTTAAATCTAGTTCCTAATCCAGGGTTTCTTGCACCACAATAGTCCAGCTCTGCTTTTCGCAGTTAGTCTGAGTCTTACTATTTTCACTCAATTCTAATAGTCTGTTCTTCCTTTTCAACAGTAGACTCAGTTATTTGTGAGGTTAAACACACACACACATCACGTAGGGAGCAACGTGAGATTCCAAGGTTCCTGAACAACGTGTACAAGGTAGATGTTTTGTGAGAGTTTCTATAGTTCCACTAATTCATTTGCTGAGTACATGTTTACAGCTGAAACCATTGGTACAATTGGGAGAAATTCAATTAAAAAGAAAAAAAAGCTAGAAATCCTTTTAAGGGATTTCATTCTGTTCATAAGAAGGTGTATTCATGGGCATTTTTTTTTTTTTTTTAGTTGTTGATGTTAAATAACAGATTCCTTTCCAGAAGGAAATGTACTATATGTCAGAGTTGATTAAATAGTACTACAATTTCAGGGATAATAAAGATATGGGGGAGGAAAACTTACATTGTTGTGCTTTTTTTATTCCATTGCTGAAGCGGTTCCCTTTTGGCTTTTTTCTTTTATAAAGAATCAAGGTAAAACTAGTGAATAATAAGACTGATTGGATGTAGAAAACCATTCGTGGTCTATAGGTAAATTAGAAGGTTTGTTGCTGAGAAAAAATCTTTAAGATCTCTTCCAAATGTAGGCATAAAATTATTTTTTAAAAGTCATTAAGAAGAAATCTGCATATTTTCATTTCCCATTGAAAGTAAGCTATATGAGTGTTTTTCATTCCCTTTCCTCTGTGGTCCATGTCATGCTTAAAATATGCAAGGAAATAAAACTGCTAGCTTTAAGGAAAAGATAAACTCCAATGCCTGCTGTACTTGCCGAGTAATCAAGGATTACGGTATATTTATCCCATTTTCCCACTCCTCCCTTCTTGTTATTTCAGTCTTCCTCATCAAAACACGTACTTTTCACTGAATCCTTGCAAATTAGCTTCTCATGCATATTCACTGGCAAATCACGCAAGTTTCTGGAGTGGCAGCAACCCCTTTGCCACTGAGCTACTGGGGGACCGACCTGCACCACCAAGCTGCCTGTCACCCATGTAGGCACACAGACAGCGCACATCCCCTTTCCAGGCAACGTGAAGTTGACAACAGCTTGATCTCCAGTCCTTCTCCCTAGTAATTTCTTTCATCGTCCTGAAGATACTGCGATATTTATCAGGAGCGTAAGCGCACAGCAATAAATTCTATCCAGTTCTCAAGCAGATTTCTCCTAAGGGGAGATGACCTTTTATATTTTTAGTGAAGATTTTATCTTTTGCTTTCCAGGAAGCAAGTGGGGAACTATTTTGTTGTTTTATGGGAGAATCAGATGCATCGCATAGTAATTATTTTTCTAAGACTCATTTCTTGAATTTGTAGGCTTTTGGTGGAAGGGATTCTTTCTTGAAGGGTTCCACTGACAGAAAATTTTCAAGTAGCCTAATATGGATTATAAATCTTTTCCTGCAGATTTGTTTTTCTGGGATCCCAGGAAGCTCTTCACAGCTTTTGGACTTCGGCGTCTGGTTTAAAACCAAAGAGAAAGGGACTCCCCAGCACCACTTAGTCTTCTCCTTTTAAAGTTACTTCTTTTCTGCCTTTATAGCAACTGATTGAAACCACACAGTAAACTAGAGACAACTATATTAGATATTTCTCTCCTGGTTCAAAAGATGGGATGTAGTTATGCTACACCGTTCTCAGTAGACGATACAGTTGTGAAATAGACCTGAAATTTAGAAAAGACACTCCCTCCCCAAATCACCCTCACATACTTCTCTAGCAAATGAGTTAGATGCTAGAATAGTAAGACTCTCTGAGAGACTTTATTGGTCACCTAGACCACATTTTCCAGCCAACAGAAGAATCAATTCTCAGTCTTGGCATACTGTGCTCTTCCTTAGCAAAAGTTCTTTAAAGAAGACACATAATCATAATACTATATATTTTTTCTTTTACTTTTTATCTTCAAGTGTCAAAAAAAAAGAACAATTAATTAACCACTTTAGTACTTTCAGAGCAAATTTTTGAAACAAATAGACTCGAGTATCAACCAATTTAATAATATTTGAAAGCATAGCATTAAAAAAATAGAGTTTTAATCATTGGACCACAGTGTAAGAACTATTTTCATTGTTTTTGGTAAAAAGAAATTTTAAAGTAGGATTATGCCTTGAGATGATTCAGTTTAATTTAACTTTATTTTTGTACTAAATTACTCAATTATGTTTCCATTCCTGATTAGTCTAATTCTTATCAAGGATATATCAGAAAATGTACTAAGTTGTTACCTTCACTGTTTTAAATGGTTAAATTAATGCTGTTCAGTGAAGCTTGATTAAGCTGGGTATTCATTTTAATGTGGGACATTTTCATACACTGAAGTACTTTGCAAATTTGCTAACATAGAAATGTAAAATTACAGATATTTAATTGCGAGGACTGTATGCACTCTCAGATCTGAATCACACCTAGGTTTAACCTACAGTGCACTGTCCTGTGAGTCAGGGCCCCAGCACCTTCTGCGGAGGTCACTGGGTAGATCCATTCATGTGCAATGGATCCAAATGGTTTCCTTCAAATTCAGGCTTTCAGAAGATCTGATACATGACAGAGGGATTGATGAACTGCTGAAAACTTACTATTTTTTTTAAGATTTTATTTATTTATTAGTTAGAGAGAGAGAGAGAGAGAGAGTGAGCCCAGGCAGACAGAGAGGCAGGCAGAGGCAGAGGGAGGAGCACGCTCCCTGCCGAGCAAGGAACCCGATGTGGGACTCGATCCCAGGATGCTGGGATCATGACCTGAGCCGAAGGCAGCTGCTTAACCAACTGAGCCACCCAGGTGTCCCAAATAAAGTCTTTTAAAAAGAAAAGAAAACAAAACAAGAGGGAGGAGAGGGGAGGGGAGGGGAGGGTAGAGGAGAGGAAGACAAGACTTGCATCAGAATCCTGGTTCCCTAGTTCCTAGATCTGTGAGCTTAACAATTTACTAAATTTACTAAACCAAATGGAGATAGTATGGTTATATTTACTCGCAGGTTTGCCATTAGGATTAAATGAGATAATGTACTTAGGAGTGTCCCCAAGTCAAGTAGATAACAAGTTGGTATCTTTCTTTCTCTCCTTGGTTACTTCTGGTGTTAGACTAACAGTATTCCACTCCAGGTTCCCTGTGGGGATTTTTCTGTTTATTTCATACCCACTTATGTGTGGTTTACACTTGCATACTTTATCTTGAGTTTTTCTAAAAGAAAGGAAGACCATTTTCTGATATATTGCTCATTGATATCCACATGAAAAATTTACTGTTCATTTCTCAGTAAAATAAATTAATCCTGGGGCCCTGGGTGGCTCAGTCAGTTAAACAGCTGCCTTTGCTCAGGTCAGTCCTGGGATCAAGCCCCATATCAGTGTCCCTGCAGCAGGGAGCCTGCTTCTCCCTCTGCTTGCTACTCTGCCTGCTTATGCTCTCTCTCTGTCAAATAATAAATAAGATTTTAAAAATTGTATAAAATTAATTAAGTAATTAATTAATATTCTCAAAACCCTGCTTATTTGCTCAGTATATCTATGGCCTCTTAATTATATTTGGAAACTAATGTGATCGTTTTATTTTCATGAATGCAGTAGAAACTATTATTCTAGGTAGTACAGCTCAGAGCTTACTGTCAGTTTCCAGGGTCACAGATGAGCACAAAAAAGCATTTTTTTTTCCCTGCTCCTTGTGAGTGATATTACAGAAAAGAAAAGCACTGTGTCTGTGGAGGTAGGCAGATGGCCAAATGAATTTCCTGTAAGACAGTGTCACGTGTCACCCTATCTACATTGTTATAACTTTCCTCTCCGACAAGACAGTATCAAGATCTGTTAACGAGATGGCCTCACAAGTATATATTTGAATATTTTATGAAAAGTCACTGTAGCTTTCTATGGATCTAGCAGTAATGAAATGCAGGAGCTCCCAAGGCCCATTTCAGGGTCTACATGTGTATTTCTTCCCCCACCAAAGACATAACAAGGAGTGCAAGTCACCTCACCGACTCTTGCAAGGAGAAGCATTGTGTTTTCCTTAAATCTTTCTGAGGTTAGTTATCCCAGTCTCCTTGCTCCCTCTCAGTACCGATTGTACATCAGTACAGCTCCTTACTGCATAGAAAATTTCCCTATGAATTTTGACTTAAGGTGCCTTAGTACAGTGGTCTATAGACACAGCACCTCTCTCTTTTTTACTCCTTGGTTATCAAGAAATAATTGACTGGCCAGGAATCACTAGCTAATGCAATAACTGACTTTCTCAAACAGAACAGACTACAGTGAGTAGGCATTTTTTAACCTTTTGGCCTCACATTTCTAATTTTGGGGGCAGTGTAAAGATAACGGCATATCTTATATCAAATAGTGGGTATCTGTATATATGTTCATGGCATTTCATTTCTTACGCTCAGAGTTGTTTGGGTTGGTTTTTTAATTTTTTTTCCTGTACTAAGGAAAAAAGAATCAATATTGAAACCTAGACTTTTTTATGAGGTAGCTGGAAATTGATGCAGGTATATTTCTAAGTTAACAAATGATGATGGTTTCCACAGTCAATATGTACATTTAACATTTACCCTGGGAATTCTGTGGTTATTTGAATTTAAAGACACTAAACACTTTATTATAATCTTAGAGATTCAAATTCACATCATATTATGATTTATGGGAAGTCAAGAAGCCCAGAGGCTTATTTAAACCTGGCCTGTTTAATCTAAAATTTCCCAAGTTCACTTGGGCACCAAGTCTGCTTTTTATTTGTTGTTTGCTGTTGTTGTTGTGCTGATAATCCCTACTGACATCCAGAAGAAGTGACATTGAGAATCTTTGGTAACAGAAATCCCAAAGAACACAGGGTGCATGGTGGGAGGGACGCCTGAACACGTACTCTGAAAATGGGGAATTTTTGATAAAATTTTTAAATATAGTATGTTGCTATCATGGTTGTCAAGACTATAATAAAATATGTTAGATAAAACAGAATGAAAAAGCAAAGTCACACATAAGTAGTTAAAAAGAGAATGGAGCTTTTTTACGTGGTGAATTCCCTGGGGCAGAGTACATTTGATTCATTTCCTATGGTATATGTGACCTTGGGTAAGAATAACCATATTCTACAAAAATACGGTTTCTTTAATAGGAGTTTGTGCCAGGGGCAAAATGAAAGGTGGAGTGAGCAAAAAAAAAAGAAGGGCAGAGAGAGAGAGAGAGAGAGAGAGAGAGAGAGAGAGAGAAAGAATGAATCCTGAAACAGACTCCCCCATAAGCATGGAGCCTGACACTGGGGCTCAGTCCCAGGACTGTGAGATCATGGCCTGAGCCCCTACAAAGAGGCTGGTGCTTAACCAGCTGAGCCACCCAGATGCCTCAATTTTATCTTACTTTATTTTATATTATTTAATTTTTATGTATGTATTTATTTACTTACTTATTTATTTATTTTGAAAGCCACAGGAGTAGTAAATAATGACATGTTTATTGACCCAGTTGGTAAACATTTCCACAGTGCTGCGATTGTTACCTCTGGGCTAAAAAACCTTATCTTGAAGCATCAGAGTGCCAAGCACATTTGCAAACTGCGATTGTCTCATTTCCCTATTGTTTTCCTTTAGCTTCCTTCTTAGGTATCCATTCCTAACTGGGAAAGTGATGAGTTTTGACAAAAGGCCAGTGGCTAGGCATGAAAAGATAGATCCCCAATAGCCTCAGCCTGTATAAAAAGTTTATAAAAAGACAAGTATTATTCTTTAAAAAAAAACCCAAAATGTTCACTTTTGACTTTGGGAATACATTTTATTTAAACCCTAGTATTTCAGAAGAATTTTTTTATTTGAGTAGCTATTTATTTGTAATTATCAATTAATAATTTTTTCAGAAAGAGATTTTAAAGAATTAAATAACAGGATCGACCTAATCATGATCTTAGTATATTTAAGTAAATATCATTTAAACTGACCTATTAAGTTATTCAAGTGATCCAAAATGGTGAATTATCAGTGGGGATTCTAATACAAGTAGAAAAGGCCAGGTTGTCAACTTTTGAAACTGAAATATGTTATCAGTGGGAACAAAGTTTGAATGGAATGTAGAGAAATTTTATGGTCAAAGTCTCTCAGGCAATAAAAACTTTCTAAACTGGGTAGAAAAATACTATAAAACTTCAACTCCCTAGCAACCCCATGGCTGTTAATTCTGTTTGTTTTGTGCCACTTTAACCCACAAATAATGACTGAATGGCTTACAACTTGTCTATAAACGACTTATGAAAGAAGAGGAAAAAGAAAGAGGGATGGAGCAGGAGAGGAAGGAGAAGACACACAGGAATTGTGATGCAAGGCAGCAGCACATCCTGTGTACAAATAAAAAAGAGGCTTCAACACCTGCGAATTTGCTGACATCTGGCTTGAAAGCAACAAACATCTGTGTGTAATTTCCAGTGGGAGAGGATGACAGTGAAGAACGGGGTACTGTCACAGAATATACAACCTTGTTAAGTTACTAAAAGGATCCAGTGGAGAGATCATGAATGGACCCTTTGAGACATGTGACTCCCATGTGATAAGGTGATAGGACACGTTGGGTTTTCTTTCCAAGTTGCCATTTTGTTTCTGTTTTGAACCATTATTTAATGGACTTTAAACAAGAGAAAATGCTTTCTGAGGGAAAGCTCTGTTTAAAAGGGAGAATTTTCCCAACCAGGGAACATTTTTCACATCCTTAGGGGCTCAAAGTTCTCTGTAGATGATACGGATAGCCTGAAACTATGCGGATTAATGTACCCTCCAATGCCCGTGGCCAGGCCAATTTAGAAAGAACCAAGGGCACCAGAAATCATAAGGGTGTTTGCTCTGAGCCCCAAGGCAGGTCAGACAGGTCCATCAGCATTCCTCATCTCCACCTCTACACATCCTAGAGCTCTTGTGCTCCTTGATTGTGGTTGTGATTGTGATATTTTAGGCAGTACTTCATCATTTTGCCATGTTTCCTTCTGACAGAAGGACTGGTAAGTTTGGTAACATCCCCAAGGCCAGGAAGCTGGGGAAAACGTTTTCCTGCATTTTAGCTTAAAAGAGGGATGAACACTGTGTCCTTGGAAGCCCTACTCCCAATCTCTCCTTACCTTTTCTGCAGTTTTCTGAGGGATTTATCTGCAAGGATTCCTCCTTTCTCTTGCTTCCAAATTCTGGAGCACTAGAGATGGATTGTGTCTCTATGGATCCTGGCCAGCAGAGCAAAGAACTGCAGACTGGGCAACTTCTAGAGCAGAAATTGATTTCTTACGGTTCTGGCAGCTGAAAGACTGAGACTGGGGTGCCAGCATGGTTGGGTGAGGGCCCCCTCTGGGCTGCAGACTTCTGACTCCTGCTGTGTACCTACCAGGGGAGGGACTTCAGTGGGATCTTGATTTTAAGACCACTAGTCCCATTCGTGAGGGCTCCACCCTCCTGACCTAAGCCCCTATCAAAGGCTCTACCTCTTAAGGCTATGTTTGGGCATCGGGATTGTCACATTGGGCATTTAGGATTGTCAACATATGAATTCAGATTCAGACACACAGATTCAGACCATAGCAATAAATGTAAAATAGTACATTTATATTTTTCTCTGTGTGGATAATGAGTTTTTCTAGTTTCATATATTTAGTGAATGAAATAACAATCCTCTGTTAGAATTTTTTTAATAAAATACTACATTTTTAATGTTTTTTAAATTTTTATTTTTATTTAAACATATAATGTAACCCCACCACCCTCTCCCAACACCCCTCCCCCCACCCCCCTCAGTTTGTTTTATGACATTAGAGTCTCTTTTGGTTTGTCTCCCTCCTGATCCCATCTTGTTTCATTTATTCTTTTCCTACCACCTTAACCCCCACCCCCGTTGCATCTCCACTTCCTCATATCAGGGAGATCATATGATAGTTGTCTTTCTCCGATTGACTTATTTTGCTAAGCATAATATAAAAAGGAAGGAAGGAAAAGAGAAGAAAAAAAGAAAGAAAAATACTATGTTTCAATGATTGATAGACTCTCCACATACTAAGGAGGGTTTAGGAGGACTTACGTATCATGAGGGTTCCACATTATGAACTACACAGCAAGCTTTCATTTGGAATTCCCAAATTTCAAAAAAAAAAAGTTATCTAATATCTGGTAATTCTGTCATTTGGCAACATCTATTTTTGTAAATTTCAATTTCTGTTTAGCTTTCCTACATGAATTAGATCACCCTAAACTATTTAACAAAATCTTACTACATCATTGTTATTTAATGAAGGGAGGACTTTAGAGTGGATTCAGTGATGCCCTTGCTGGTTAAAAACAAGCTTATTATCCTTTGAATGGAGGTATGAGATGCATATCTGCTGAGACTTCTGCTTCCTCTGTGTTTAGGTTTTACCTTTGTGCTGAGACCAGATTTAGAGCTTCTTTCTAGCATAAACAGATTTGCATAAATTTGCCAAGGTACACCACATCCTTCAAAGAGATATATATGCTGGACTTTGCGAACTTAATTTCTATTTTTTTAAGAAGTTAAACATTTTAAAGGACTTCAATGATTGTAGAATGTCCTGGTGCCAATAATTGTGAAGAATCTATACTTTCTATCACAATATCCAAGTTTTCATCTAATTAAGATGTTAAAACTTATTTCCTGGGCAACTGGATGGCTCAGTCAGTTACATGTCTGCTTTCAGCTCAGGTCATGATCCCATGGCTGTGCTCAGCAGGGAGTCTGCTAGTCCCTCTCCCTCTTCTGCTCCCCTGGATTGTGCTTGCTCTCTCTCTCTCTCTCTCTCTGTGTCAAACAAATGAATAAAGAACATCCTTTAAAAAAATAAAAATAAAACTTGTTTCCTGACAAAATGTAAAATATAAACCCAGCCAGTCAGAAAACTTTCAACTTAAAAAACAAAAAAAGACTATAGAGATTTGTCTGGGTAACTTACAAAAGAAGTTTAGCATATAAGGATAAAATAGCTGAATAACTATATGGAGGTTAAACAAGATCCATATTTCTCAAGCAATTTCCCTTGCTCATTTAAAATGCACTTAAAGTTTGACCACAGTAATATTTAATTTCATTTTTAATTATAATGAATACAAGTAAATATCTAATGCATTCATTTTTCACTGCTTCAGAAAGTAAAGAGTGAGGTCAATAATTTTGTTTTTGCGTTTTGCTTAGGACTGTTTGAGAGGGCTGGGCACCCATGCACAGAGCTGCGCAGGGGAATGACATCTGCTGGGAGAAAGGCCAGGTCAGGGCTCCTGCTGCCCATGTGTCCTCATGGGATTATTCTCTGTGGATTGGGCTTTTCATTTTTTATGTCTGGTTATTATTTTATTACTTCATACTATTTGCACCTGATTTTTCTAATATTGACTGCTCTGCATCATTTTAAAGTGTTATAAAGAATGCTTTTGTTCATTATGGGATATTTCAAAGTTAGAATATATTTTCCAGGTAGCAGAGAGTAAGGCTAACAATTGCAATTTAAGATGTGTAGTCTTAATTGAGTGAAATCTTTTTGCCTGGAGCTAATATTAAATCTCCACTTCCCCAAGTGTTCATTAGTAAGTCTATATTAATTTTTGTTCAGAGAAAAGTTGAGGTGTTAAATATTTAATTTCTCATTACATAGTATTTGTGGCTGGGATCCCACACTTGCATCCTAGACAAACGCATGTCGTTTATCCTCTGCTCAGAAAAACACAACCTTAAATAAGATACATAAGAATCCATACAAGATTCATTTTGCAAATGAGGTCCTTAATTGTTTTAAGTAGCATCATGCTACTCTTCAAGGAATTCTGTAGGAGGTGCAATGTATTCAATGTGTTTACATTTTGTTTCTACTGTGACTACCTGTTTATTGAATACTAACTATAGCTAGACATTTT
Organism: Taxidea taxus jeffersonii; assembly: GCA_003697995.1. Lineage (NCBI taxonomy): Eukaryota > Metazoa > Chordata > Mammalia > Carnivora > Mustelidae > Taxidea > Taxidea taxus. The sequence continues at coordinate 34,569 of RCUC01065271.1, forward strand.
TTACATGCTCTGTTATGTAGATATTCCCTAAATATCATTTTTATCTCCACTTTATAAATAAGAGTATTTAAGATTTAGAGAAGTGAGTATGATGCTCCATATCATGCAGCCCTTAAATGGTAAGCACCGGGATGTAAACTCCCAAACTTGTACTCTGCAACCTGCAGTATATTTATAGCTGTGGCTTCGCTATTTGCTATAGACTCTAGTAAGCAAGAAGTAGTCACATTTTCTTTTATCTTTTCTCCTTAAACTCTCCTTTCAATTCTTTCTAGTTCTAAGAGGATGCTTCATACACTTTCCATATGGGAAACTCTTATAAATGATCTTCAACTATGTATAGCACATGACCTTGCCCTTGAAATTTGTGTCTCCACCCCCCCATTATGGCTAAACTGGTTTACTTTGAGTTTAATTGCATACCTACTAAGTACATATTCTAGCTATGAATGGCATGAAATCGATTTTTCTAGATGATTTCATTGCATGTTTGATCCAACAGAGGAATTCCAGGTCTTGAGATATTTCATTTGGGAAAAGAGCCAACACCTGATTTCCTCTCAGAACTTCGTATTCATCAAGCATTTTCTAAACAAGGTTTATTTGTATCTGGTTTCAAATGGCTACTCCTCAAAATCTCATTCCCTGCTGAGCTCTGTAAAGGAAAATTATGATAGGATTTATAAATAAGCAAACAACCCCTATAAATCTTAAGGGTGAATTGTATTGGTAAGATAGCCATCTACACACAATGTCCCCTTGAGTAATGAGAATGTCCTAACGTGAACCACCTCAGACCTTTGTGCTGGCCAAAATGCCATCCCACTGAAAAGTTAATATTATGGTAAATAGGTTTGCAGCCCACCAGAAAGCTCCACAAATTAAACGGATGCTTAACCTTCACTTAAGCATCCAAATCAGTCCGAAGGGGGCTGGGTTTGCCGCTGACTACGCACTGGAGACTTGGTCATTGAAAGACAACGCCGGTCATCATTGATCATCTCACAGATTTGGTGCCAGGGAGAGGCTACAAATCACGCAAGCTGTTTAATTCGATCCCCTCACGTGAATCTGAGAGGCATCCAAAAAAATAATGAATGGCATTGGGTGGAAAATAAGATGTAATTTCTGGTACTTCATTATTACATGATGCAAAAGAATTTATTGGCATGAAAATGACGACTTGCTTTCAAGTTTCTCGGTCTGTAATATTGCAGAGGAGAAACCCTTGTTGCTAATCCGTGTTCTGCGGAACCTCTTTCTGATCCCCAATCTCAGCTCTTTCTTACGTGGTGCTTACACTGCTCAGAATCCTGCAAATTTTAGACCCACCCGAGGCAGCATGTCCAAAAGTGACTCTGCATCACATGCTTTGCCCTCATTCTTTAACCTCATAGAAGTTACATTTCCTATCCTTAAGGCATGTTTCCTTTTAAAAGGATTTAAAAAGTGCTAAGTACAAAAAAATAAAAATAAAAAAAGTGCTAAGTACTAATGTTTAAATACTAAATACTAGTGTTTAACTTTTCTGATTTATCAATCTATAGGGATGATTTTGTAGCCATGAAAATTTATCAGGGTTAATTTATCCATAACATTTGTGTTTTTTTTTAATTGTATTTATTTTTTAAATTTCTTTTCAGTGTTCCAGAATTCATTGTTTATGTACCCAGTGCTCCATGCAATACGTGCCCTCCTTAATACCTACCACCAGGCTCACCCAACCTCCCACGCCCCACCCCTCAAAAACCCTCCAGTTCCTCAGAGTCCACAGTCTCTCATGGTTCATCTCCCCCTCCAATTTCCCCCAGCTCACTTCTCTCCATCTCTCCATGTCCTCCATGTTATTCCTTATGCTCCACAAATAAGCGAAACCATATGACACTTGACTCTCTCTGCTTGACTTATTTCACTCAGCACAATCTCCTCTAGTCTTGTCCATGTTGATAGAAAAGTTGGGTATTCATCCTTTCTAATGGAAGTGTAATATTCCATTGTATATATGGACCACATCTTCTTTATCCATTCGTCCATTGAAGGGCATCTTTGTTCTTTCCATAGTTTGGCGACTATGGTCATTGCTGCTATGAACATTGGGGTACATAGGGCCCTTCTTTTCACTACATCTGTGTCTTTGGGGTAAATACCCAGTAGTTCAGTTGCAGGGTCATAGGGAAGCTCTATTTTTAATTTCTTAAGGAATCTCCACACTGTTTTCCAAAGCAGCTGCACCAACTTGCATTCCCACCAAGAGCCCAGGACATAACATTTGATTTTATGCTTAACTTAGAAAATTAAAATTACATGATTTTTGTTTTGAAAGAAACATAGGAGCGCCTGGGTGGCTCACTCGCATAAGCGTCCAACTCTGATTTCACCTCATGATTGTCATGATTGTAGGGTACTGAGATGAAGTCTGGACTGGTTCTGTCCTCTGACCAAGGAACCTACTTAAGATTCTCTCTCTCCACCGACCCACCCCGCTCCCTCCACCGCTCACATGTGCTCACAGGCACTCGCTCTCTCTCTTAAAACACACACACATACACACACACACACAGAAAGTAACATAGTAAATTCATATGGATTTTTTTTAATTGATTTCTGCATCTCAAATTAGATTTTAAAGTTTTTGGAGGGGGGTAGACAGTGAGTCCAACTTTCTAGCAGCCTTACTACGAGTAATTGCTATAGGATAAAAATTAAAATAGTTCATACAATTAAAGGATCCCCAAAACAAACTCTGAAAAAAAAAGATTATTAAAATAAAAAGCAGAAACAAAACTGATAGCTTGAGAGTTTTAGTAAATACCTCAGCAAGATCTCAAAATAAGGAAGAAAATTAGAACACAAGCCCAAATTCTCTTGGGGGCAAAGCCCAAACTATTATCTGCTACTCTCTTCTTTCCCCTTTGATTGGTCAGTACCCCCACCCATTAATACTTTGTCTTAATATTTGATGTTTGGCATATTAAATACCTGTAATGGAGAAGAACCAGATGCTTATCTATTGAGGTCATATTTAGGAAGCCTAGAATTGCTGCAGTTATATGATAATCTGCTTATTAAAATGTAATTAATCTCAGCGAGGGCAAGAAATTTTGTATGCTTAAACGCAGCTTTAGCCCCATTATCTAGATCAGTGGCTGAATAATAGCAGGAAACCAGTCATATATTTTGAATAAATTGAATGTTTATGTACATATGACCAAATGACACTCTTACCTTAAAAAATGTGCTAAAAATCGCCCCCCCC
>ML094971.1:11198-21309 GCA_003697995.1 Taxidea taxus jeffersonii
TCAGCCATTCAGACATGGGTAATATCTCATTGTAGTTTTGATTTGCATTTCCCTAATGATGAGTGGTGTCAATTATCTTTTCATGTGTCTGTTGGCCATCTGTATGTTTTCTTTAGGAAAATGTCTATTCAGGTCCTCTGTTTTTAAAATGAATTGTTTTGTGTGTTGAGTTGTATAAGTTCTTTATATATTTTGGATGTTAGCCCCTTACCAGAAATACTATTTCTAAATATCTTTTCCCATTTAGCAGGCATCCTTTTTGTTGTTGATGATTCTGTTCACTACATGAAAGCCTCTTATTTTGATATAGTCTCAAAAGTTTAATTTTGCTTTCAAAGATATTTGAAAATATTTAGAAAACTATTGCTATAACTGATGTCAAGGAAATTACGGCCTATCTTCTCTTCTAGGATTTTTTATGGTTTTAGGTCTTACATTTAGGTCTTTAATCCATGTTAAGTTTGTTTTTGTGCATTGTGTTAAAAAGTGACCAGTTCCATTCTTTTACATGTATCTGTCCAGTTTTCCCAGCACCATTTATTGAAGAAGCCATCATTTCTCCATCATACATTTCTGCCTCCTTATTGTAGATAAATTGCCAATATAGTTGTAGATTAGTTCTGGGCTCTCTCTCTGTTCCCTTGATCTACGTGTGTATTTTCATGTCAATGCTATACTGTTTTGATTTCTCTATCTTTGTGTTTATCTTAAAATACAGATCTGGAATTGATCTCTATTTGATCTTTGATCTTTCTCAAGATTTCTTTGGCTCTTCAGGATCTTTTGTGGTTCTATACAAATTTTAGGATTATTTGTTCTAGTTCTGTTAAAAATGCTCTTTTTATTTTGATAGGGATTACACTGAAACTGTAGATTGCTTTGGGTAGTATGGACATTTAATAATATTAATTTTTCCAAAACACAGCCTCTTCAACAAATGGTGTTGGGAAAATTGGACAGCCACATGCAGAAAAATGAAATTGGACCATTTCCTTACACCACACACGAAAATAGACTCAAAATGGATGAAGGATCTCAACGTGAGAAAGGAATCCATCAAAATCCTTGAGGAGAACACAGGCAGCAACCTCTTCGACCTCAGCCGCAGCAACTTCTTCCTAGGAACAACGCCAAAGGCAAGGGAAGCAAGGGAAAAAATGAACTATTGGGACTTCATCAAGATCAAAAGCTTTTGCACAGCAAAGGAAACAGTCAACAAAACCAAAAGACAACTGACAGAATGGGAGAAGATATTTGCAAACGACATATCAGATAAAGGGCTAGTATCCAAAATCTAGAAAGAGCTAAGCAAACTCAACACCCAAAGAACAAATAATCCAATCAAGAAATGGGCAGAGGACATGAACAGACATTTCTGCAAAGAAGACATCCAGATGGCCAACAGACACATGAAAAAGTGCTCCACATCACTGGGCATCAGGGAAATACAAATCAAAACCACAATGAGATACCACCTCACAGCAGTCAGAATGGCTAAAATGAACAAGTCAGGAAATGACAGATGCTGGCAAGGATTCGGAGAAAGGGGAACCCTCCTACACTGTTGGTGGGAATGCAAGCTGGAGCCACCACTCTGGAAAACAGCATGGAGGTTCCTCAAAAAGTTGAAAATAGAGCTACCTTGTGAACCAGGAATTGCACTACTGGGTATTTACCCTAAAGATATGAACGTAGTGATCCGAAGGAGCATGTGCACCCGAATGTTTATAGCAGCAATGTCCACAATAGCCAAGTTATGGAAGGAACCTAGATGTCCATCAACAGATGAATGGATAAAGAAGAGGTGGTATATATACACAAGGGAGTACTATGCAGCCATCAAAAATCCCCAAAATCTTGCCATTTGCAATGACGTGGATGGAACTAGAGGGTATTGTGTTGAGCAAAATAAGTCAATCAGAGAAATGCAATTAGCCTATGATACCCCTGATATGAGAAATATGAGAGGCAGAGTGGAGGGCTTGAGGGGCCAACAAAACTGAAAGGTCACCTATTGAATGGGAGAAGATAGTTGCAAATGGCATATCATTTAAAGGGTTGGTATCCAAGATATATAAAGAATTTATCAAACTCAACACCTGAAAAACAAGAAATCCAGTCAAGAAATGCGCAGAAGATATGAACAGACACTTCTTCAAAGAAGACATACAAATGGCCAACAGATACATGAAAAAATGCTCCACATCACTTGTCATCAGAGAAATACAAATCAAAACCAGAATGCGATACCACCTTAGACCAGTTAGAATGGCTAAAATTAACAAGACAGGAAACAACAAATGTTGACGAGGATATAGAGAAAGGGGAACCCTCCTACACTCATTGTTCACAGGAATGCAATCTAGTACAGCCATTCTATAAAATGTATGGTGTTTCCTCAAGAATTTAAAAATAGAGATCCCTATGGCCCAGCAATTGCTCTATGGGGTATTTACCACAAAGATATAGTTGTAACAAAAAGAAGGATCACCTGCACCCCAATGGTTATAGCAGCAATGTCCATAGTAGCCAAACTGTGGAAGGACTCAATATGTCCTTCAACAGATGACTGGATAAAGAATATGTGGTTCATATATACAATGGAATATTACTCAGCCATCAGAAAGGATAAATACCTGCTATTTACATCAACATGGATCTTACTCGAAGAGATCATGCTAAGTGAAATACATCAAGCAGAGAAAGTCAATTATCATATGGTTTCACTTGTATGTGGAATATAAGAAATAGTGCATGGGATGGGAAGGGAGGAAAAACTGAATGGGAAGAAATCAGAGAGGGAGACAAACCATAAGAGACTTTTGACTCTGGGAAACAAACTGACAGTTGTGGAAGGGGATGTGGGTGGGGAATGGGGTAACTGGGTGATGGGCATTAAAGAGGGCATGTGATGTGATGAGCCCTGGGTGATATACACAACTAATGGATTAATGAACAGCACATGAAAAACTAATGATGGACTATATGTTGGCTAATTGAATTTAAATAAATAAATAGAGACCACTTTACACCTGTCAGAATGGCTAAAATTAACAACACAGGAAACAACAGATGTTGGCAAAGATGCAGAGAAAGAGGGGCCCTTTTACATTGTTGGTGGGAATGCAAACTGCTACAGCCACTCTGGAAAATATTATGGAGGTTCTTCAAAAAGTTAAAAAATAGACCTACCCTATGACCCAACAGTTTCACTATTTGGTATTTACCCAAATGATACAAACTAAGCAATTTGAAAAGGAATATGCACCCCAATGTTTATAGCAGCAGTGTCCACAATAGCCAAAATATGGAAAGAGCTCAGAGGTCTATGGACAGTTGAATGTGTAAAGATGTGGTATGTATGTGTATATATAGATAGATATATACATATATATTTATCTATGTATATATCTATATCTATAGCTATCTATCTATCTATAGCTATCTATCTATCTATAAAGGACTATTGCTTGGTTATCAAAAAAATGAATTCTTGCCATTTTCAAGGACATGGATGGAGCTAGAGGTTATTATGCTAAATGAAACAAGTAAGTCAGGGAATGACAAATACTGAATGATTTCACTCATATGTGGAATTTAAGAAACAAAACAGATGTTCATAAGGGAAGGGAAAGAAAAAATAAGATGAAAATTGAGATGGAAACAAACTGTAAGTGATGCTAAACTGTAGAAAACAAATTGAATATATTTGGAGGGGTGTGGTGAGGGGAAGGGATAATTGGGTGATAGGCATTAAGGAGGACACTTGGTGTAATGAGCACTGTGTGTTATTTGCAACTGATGAATCACTAAATTCTTTTTAAAAAATTATTTATTATTTATTTTTAATTGACATATAATGTATCATTTGTTTCAGGGGTACAGGTCTGTGATTCAACATCAGTCTTAAACAATTCACAGCACTCACCATAGCACATACCCTCCTCAGTGCCATCACCCAGCCACCCCATCCCTTCCACACCCCTCCCTTCCAGCAACCATCAGTTTGTTTCCTGAGATTAAGAGTCTCTTATGGTTTCTCTCCCTCTCTGGTTTCATCTTGTTTCATTTTCCCCTCCCTTCCCCTATGATCCTCTGTCTTGTTTCTCATCACTAAATTCTACCTCCAAAACTAATAAAACGAAGAAAGCAAAGATGAAATAAAAAAATACATGGAAACAAATGAAAATAAATATGTTACATTTCAAAATGTTTGCAATGCTGGCTAAGAAGGTGGTGGCAGAGTAAGAGAACCCTAGGCTCACCTCATCCCAGGAACAAAACTAGATAACTATCAAATCATCCTCAATACTCCACAAATAGATTTGAAGACTGATAGAACACACTCCAAAACTAAAGGGAGAGAAAAGGCCACATTGAAGAAGGTAGGAAGTGGGGAGACCTGATTTAGAGAAAAAATGGATCACAGATGGTATGAAGGGGAGGGAGCCATGGTCACTGCAAAGAGAGAGAGGGAGAGTTGCAAACAGGGGAATGCACAAGGAGAACATTTCCCCAAAGCCATTGGCTTGGAAATTGAGAAAAGTGGAATTTCACAAGTTCTTAAAACCAGTGGGGCTTAAAGCCTGGAGTTTTAAAGGTTGGTAGGCCTAGCTGAACTAGAGCCTAGAGAGCACTATGCAGCTCCTGGAAAGAAGGCAGGCAAAAAACCTGGAGGCAGATGGCATGGAAACAGCAATCTGAAGAGCACCTGGGGCACACAGTTAGATTATTTTTTTTCTTCTGGGAGCACCTCCTCGACAGGCAGCATTCACAGAACACCTCTCAGGGAACAAAAGAGTGATATGGTGTCATTTACCTCACCCGACCCTCAGCATAAACACTGAGCAACCTGCATGAAACATCTCAGTGCCAACAGTGGCTGCCTAACTTTCATACACCAAGCTCCAAGCCCTGGAACTCTAGTGGGAATGCCCTTCTCAGTCATGCTTGCCTCAGTCCCAGTGTAGTGGGTCTCTCCTCCAGAAGAACAGCACAAAGCCCTGCTCACACCACATCCCCCAATCAGAGCTCTGCAGAGCCTCAATTTTGGTGGATGTGCTTCTAGGTCTCATTTCAAACGCAAACCAGAGCACAACTAGTTAAAACTCACCACACTCGGGCTAGACACCAAACATTGCCCACAGCAGGCAAGGAGAACCTCTGCAGATGGCTGGCTTGAAGGAAAGAGCAGCCAAAATAGAACAGCAGACATTAGAGACACAGCACACATTAGAGACACTCCATGAAGAACCAGTCTCTGGGGACTACATGAACTCTTCTTCATAAAGGCATTACTTTCAGGAACAGGAGACAAAACTGGCTTTTCTAACTCAGAGAAGAAGGCAGAGACTTAGACAAAATGCCAAGATGGTGAAATTGATCCCTAATGGACAAACAAGATAAGGCCATGGCCAGAAATCTAAGCAAAACAGATATAAGTTACATGCCTGATGGAGAATTTAAACAATCATAAGGATTCTTGCTGGGCTTGAGAAAAGATTAGAAGACATCAGTGAGACCTTTTCCACAGAGATGAAAGAGTTCAAAAAGAATCCATCAGATTTGAAGGGTGTAAGAAAGAATATTGGAAACAGGCTTGATGTAATAAACAATGGGCTGGAAGAAGCAGAGGAATGAATCAGTGACTTAGGAGACAAAATAATGGAAATTAATGAAGCTGGACAGAAGAGAGAAAGAAGAATTTTGCGACTTGAGTATTCACTTAGGGGACACAGTAACTCCATCAAATGTGATAACATTCATATTAGGAGTCCCAGAAGAAAAGACAGAAATGGCTGCAGAATATTTATTTGAAGAAATAATGACTGAGAACTTTCCCATTCTGGAGAGGGAAACAGATATCCAGATCCAGAAGGCACAGAGAGCTCCCATGAAAATCAACGAAAGCAGGCCAAGACCAAGACATATTTTCATCCAGTTTGCAAAATATAGTGGTGAAGAAAAAAAATCTTAAAAGCAGCAAGAAAAGAGAAACCGTTAACTTACAAGGGAAGACCAATAAGGCAGGCTGGAGATTTCTCAACAGAAAGTGAGCAGAAGGGAGTGGCATGATATATTCAACACACTGGGAAAAATCTGCAGTCAAGAATACTCTATCCAACAAGGCTATTATTCAGAATAGAAGGAGAGTTGAAGAGTTTCCCAGACAAACAAAATCTAAAGGTGTTCATGACCACTAAACCAGCCCTAGAAGAAATATTAAAAGGGGCTCTTTGAGTGGGAAGGTGGGACCAAAAGTGACAAAGACAAGAAAGGAACAGAGAAAATCTCCAGAAACAAAAAAATAACAAGTAATAAAAAGGTACTAAACATGTATCTATCAATAATTATTTTGAATGTAAATGCACTGAAAGCTCCAATGAAAAGACATAGGGTTTCAGAATGTATCAAAAAACAAGACCTATGTATATGCCTACAAGAGACACATTTTAGGCCTAAAGACAACTTCAGATCAAAAATAAGGGAACAGAATAACATTTATTATACAGACTGAAGTCAAACTGGAGTAGAAACACTTATATCAGACAAACTAGACATTAAAATAGAGTGTAGGGGTGCCTGGGTGGCTCAGTGGGTTAAGGCCTCTGCCTTTGGCTCAGGTCATGATCCCAGGGTCCTGGGATCGAGCCCCATGTTGGGCTCTCTGTTCAGTGGGGAGCCTGCTTTCCTTTCTCTCTCTCAGCCTGCCTCTCTGCCTAGTTGTGGTCTCTGTCAAATAAATAAATAAAATCTTAAAAAAATAGAGTGTAACAAGAGACGAAGAAGGTAACTATATCATAGTAAAGATGAAAATCCAACAAGAATATATAATAATGGTAAATATTCATGCATTTAATATGGGAGCACCCAAATATGCAAAGCAATTAATAACAAACATAAAGGAACCCATTAATAATAGTACAATAAGGGAGCAGTCAAGATGGCGAAGAAGTAGCAGGATGAGACGACATCAGGCAGCAGGAGATCAGCTAGATAGCTTATCAAACCATTCCGAACACCTACAAATCCAACAGGAGATCGAAGAGAAGAAGAGCAACAATTCTAGAAACAGAAAATCGACCACTTTCTGAAAGGTAGGACCAGCAGAGAAGTGAATCCAAAGCGACAGGAAGATAGATGCCGGGGGGAGGGGCCAGCTCCTGGCAAGCGGTGGAGCAACGGAGCACAAAATCGGGACGTTTAAAAGTCTGATCCATGGAAGGACATCGCTCCAGAGGCTAAACCGGGGTGAAGACCTCACGGGGACAGCGTGGCCTCAGGTCCCACGGGGTCACAGAAGGATTGAGGGTGTCTGAGTGTCACAGAACTCACAGGTATTAGAGCAGGGAAGCCGGCTATGGAGGCAGAGCTGAGGAGTGAGCTCTCAACTCAACGTTACCTTGAACCATAATCCATGACACAGGCCGGTGCTCTGTGCATGGGGTCCCCACAAGATCCAGGGAGACTCCGACCTGGGATCTGTGGGGTTCGGAGACTCCAGGCGGGGCTCTGTGCCAGAGACAGAGATGTTTGGTCACAGGCTGGGTGAGCTTGGAGCGCGGCCGGAGGCCAGTGAGATGGGAATGATTGCACGCAATTGTCTCCAAGCGTGGCTGGAGGCTGGGGAGATGGGAGTGATTAAGCGCTTTTCTCTGAAGGCGCACTGAACACTAGGGCCCCAAGCTCTCGGCTCCTCTGAGCCAGAGATTGGGAGGCTGCCATTTTCATTCCTGTCCTCCAGAACTCTACGGAAAGCATTCAGGAAACAAAAGCTCCCGAAAGCGAACCTGAGAGGATTACTTAGCCTGGCCCCTGGTAAGGGGCAGAGACACTTGAAAATCACTACAACAGGCCCCTCCCCCAGAAGATCAACAAGAAATCCAGCCAAGACCAAGTTCACTTACCAAGGAGAACAGCAGAATTCCAGAGGAGGAGAAAGCAAAGCATGGAATTCATGGCTTTCTCCCCATGAATCTTTAGTCTTGCAAAGTTAATTAATTTTTTAAATTTTTTTTCTCTTCTGCTAATTTTTTTAACTTTTACAAACCTTTCCTCTTTTAACGTTTTTTAACTAGTTTATCTTAATAACTTTCTTAAAAAAATCTTTTTTAACTTTTATTATTATAGTCATATTTTATCATTCACTGTATCTAACTTTATTCTTTGTATACACATAGGTTTTTTTTTTCTTCTAAAACATTTGGGGTACAACTTCTTCTAATAGATCAAAATACACCCCAAATCTAGCACCGGGCTTGATCTAGTCTCCAGCCCAAGCAAGTTCTCTCCACTTTCTTTTTTTTTATTCTCCCTACCAACTTACCTTATCAACTCCTTTGTTAGAAAACAAAATTTTTTTCATCTTTATAGTCATATTTCATCCCTTCATTGTGTTTACCCTTATATAAGTTTTTCATTCTTTAAAATTTTGGGAGATAGTTTCTTCTAAGAGACCAAAATACTCCCAAAATTAAGTGGGTGACCCTGTTCTAGTCACCAGTCTAATATATATATTTTTTTTCTTTTTTATATTTTTTTCTTTATTTGTGTTCTCTTTTTAAAAAAATTTTTCTCTTTTCTGAACTTCTTTTTACCTCCTATCTCCCCCCCTCCCAAGATTTGGGGTCTCTTCTGATTTGGTTAAAGTGCATCTTCCTGGGGTCTTTGCTACCCTTTTAGTATTACATTTGCTGCTTCATATATTCCTATCTGGACAAAATGACAGGGCAGAAAAACTCACCACAAAAAAAAAAAAAGAACAGGAGGCAGAACCGAAGGCTAGGAACTTAATCAATATGGACATTGGTAATATGTCAGATCTAGAATTCAGGATGACGATTCTCAAGGTTCTAGCCGGGCTCAAAAAAGGCATGAAAGATATCAGAGAAGCCCTGTCCAGAGAAATAAAAGCCCTTTCTGGAGAAAGAAAAGAACTAAAATCTAACCAAGTTGAAATTAAAAAAGCTATTAATGAGGTGCAATCAAAAATGGAGGCTCTTACTGCTAGGATAAATGAGGCAGAAGGAAGAATTAGTGATATAGAAGACCAAATGACAGAGAATAAAGAAGCTTAGCAAAAGAGAGACAACTGCTGGAACATGAGGGGAGACTTCGAGAGATAAGTGATACCATACGACGAAACAACATTAGAATAATTGGGATTCCAGAAGAAGAAGAAAGAGAGAGAGGAGCAGAAGGTATATTGGAGAGAATTTTCATAGAGAATTTCCCTAACATGCAAAGGGAACAAGCATCAAAATCCAGGAGGTGCAGAGAATACCCCACAAAATCAATAGGAATAGGTCCACACCCCGTCATCTAATAGTAAAATTTACAAGTCTTGGCGACAAAGAGAAAATCCTGAAAGCAGCCCGGGATAAGAAGTCTGTAACATACAATGGTAAAAATATTAGATTGGCAGCATACTTATCCACAGAAACCTGGCAGGCCAGAAATAACTGGCATGATATATTCAGAGCACCAAAGGAGAAAAACATGCAGCCAAGAACACTATATCCAGCTAGGTTATCATTGAAAATAGAAGGAGAGATAAAAAGCTTCCAGGACAAACAAAAACTGAAAAAATTTGCAAACACCAAACCAGCTCTCCTGAAATATGGAAAGGGGTCCTCTAAGGAAAGAGAGACCCTAAAAGTAGTAGATCAGAAAGGAACAGAGACAATACACAGTAACAGTCACCTTACAGGCAATACAATGGCACTAAATTCATATCTCTCAATAGTTACCCCAAATGTAAATGGGCTAAATGCCCCAATCAAAAGACACAGGGTTTCAGAATGGATAAAAAAACAAAACTCATCAATATGCTGCCTACAAGAAACTCATTTTAGACCCGAAGACATCTCCAGATTTAATGTGAGGGGGTGGAAAACAATTTACCATGCTAATGGACATCAGAAGAAAGCTGGGGTGGCAATCCTTTTATCAGATGAATTAGATTTTAAGCCAAAGACTGTAATAAGAGATGAGGAAGGACACTATATCATACTCAAAGGGTCTGTGCAACAAGAAGATCTAACAATTTTAAATATCTATGCCCCTAACATGGGAACAGCCAACTATATAAAACAATTAATAACAAAATCAA
>ML094971.1:26309-36974 GCA_003697995.1 Taxidea taxus jeffersonii
AGGATGTGGAGAAAGGGGAACCCTCCTACACTGTTGGTGGGAATGCAAGCTGGTGCAACCACTCTGGAAAACAGCATGGAGGTTCCTCAAAAAATTGAAAATAGAGCTACCTTATGACCCAGCAATTACACTATTGGGTATTTACCCTAAAGATACAAACATGGTGTTCCGAAGGGGCATGTGCACCTGAATGTTTATAGCAGCATGTCTACAATAGCCAAGTTATGGAAAGAACCTAGATGTCCATCAACAGATAAATGGATAAAGAAGAAGTGATATATATATACAATGGAATAGTATGCAGCCATCAAAAGAAATGAAATCTTGCCATTTGCGACGACATGGATGGAACTAGAGGGTATTATGCTTAACGAAATAAGTCAATCCGAGAAAGACAATTATTATATGATCTCCCTGATATGAGGAAGTGGAGATGCAACGGGGGTGGGGGTTAAGGGGTAGGAAAAGAATAAATGAAACAAGATGGGATCAGGAGGAAGACAAAACATAAGAGACTCTTAATCTCACAAAACAAACAGGGTTGCTGGGGGGAGGGTAGGGGGAGGGGTGTCAGGAGAGGGTGGTGGGGTTATGGACATTGGGGAGGGTATGTGCTATGGTGAGTGCTGTGAAGTGTATAAACCTGGCGATTCACAGACCTGTACCCCTGGGGCTAATAATACATTATATGGTTATAAAAAATAAAAATTTTATTTTAAAAAATTAATTTTTCCAACCTATGAATATTGAATATCTTTCCATTTGTTTGTGTCATATTCAATTTCTTTCATCAGTGTTTTATAGCTTTCAGAGTAAAGGTCTTTTACCTTCTTGGCTAAGATTTTTCCCCAGGCAAAAATTTTAGCACAATTATAAATGGAATTCTTTGAGTGGTCCTGGATAGTACAGTCGGTTAAGCATATGACTCTTAGTTTCAGCTCAGGTCCTGATCTTGGGGTCATGGGATTGAGTTCTGTATTGGGCTCCTTGCTCAGTACAGTGTGCTCTTGAGACTCTCTTCCCCCTTGCTCACTCTCTCAAATAAATAAATAAATATTTAAAAATGAAATAAAAATTAAAAATAAATGAAATTGTTTTCTTAATTTCTCTTTATGCTATTTCATTATTAGCATATAAAAACATTACTGGGGGCACCTGGGTGGCCCAGTCAGTTAAGTGTAGGACTTTTGGTTTCAGCTCAGGTCATGATCTCAGGGTACTGAAATCAAGTCCACATTGGGCTCCACACACAACATGGAGTATGCTTGTCTCTCTCCCTCTGCCCCTCACCCTGCCCAAACTCTCTCTTCTCTCTCTCTCTTTCAAATAAAATAAATAAATAAAATCTTTTTTAAAAGAAACATTACTGAATTCAGTGTATTAATTTTGTATCCTGAATTCATTTATTACTTTCAATAGTTTGGGGAGAGAAGTGAAGTCTTTAGGATTTTCTATGTAGAGTATCATATCACGTGCAAAAATTGGCAGTTTAATTCATTCCTTATCAAAATGGCTGCCTCATTTTTTTCCTTGTTTGATTGAGTTCATATCTTTAAAACATAAAGAATCATTTCTTATTGAAACATAATTAACATATGGTGCTATATTAGTTTTAGGTGTACAATATAATAATTCTGCAATTCTATTCATTCCTTAGTGCTCAATAGCATAAGTGCACTCTAAATCGCTTTTATCTATTTCTCTGATCCACCTACCCACCTCCACTCTGACGACCACCGGTTTATTCTGTGTATTTAAAAGTCTGTCATGGGGTGCGTGGGTGACTCAGTCAATTAAGTGTCTGCCTTTGGTTCAGGTCATGATCTGAGTCCTGGGATTGGTCCTTGCATCATGATCCCTGATCAGTGGGGAGCCTGCTTATCCCTCTCCCTTGCCTCCAATCATGCTCTCTCTAGCTACCTCTCTCTCTCTCTCTAAAATAATTAAATATAATCTTCTAAAAAATAAAAGAAAAATACAAGTCTGGAATGTCCGGGTGGCTCAGTCATTAAGCATTTGCCTTCAGCTCAGGTCACGATCCCAGGGTCCTGGGATTGAGCCCCATGTCAGGCTCCCTGCTCCATGGGGAGCCTGCTTCTCTCTCTCCCACTCCCCCTGCTTGTGTTCCCTCTCTCGCTTTCTCTCTCTTTTTCTCTGTCAAATACATAAATAAAATATTTTAAAAATACAAAATATAACAGTCTGTCTTGGGAGGAAGATGGAGACACCCAGGGACTGGCTGGGAGCAGTGGAGAGAGTGGAGGTAGTGGAGAGTCATCAGGGAACTCAGAAGTGGAGGTGGTGCTTCCTTCCAACACTGCCACACCCACCCTTCTGTGCCATCGTGGACCCACTCTTCTGTTTGTAAAGATGAGCCAAAGGAAAGAAAAAAACACGAGGGTTTTAATCCTGCTCAGCCTGTAGAGATAGAAAAGACTGTGATTTTCTTCCAATGGGAAGATGAAAAGTTGTCAGGGGCTAGATTTGCTGCCCAAGAAGCTCATGACCAAAGATGTCAGCCTCCTCTACCTTGAACTCAGTGTGGGGAAAGTTGCATGAAATTTATTGAGTTACCCTTGTCTCAGAGAAAGTTTTATCAAAAATGTCAGCAGCTGCTTTTGCCAGATGATTGAGAAAAGCATCATGAGCATCAGGTAATAGGTGATATTTCTATCACCCAATTGAAAACACACAGTCAACTTCGTTATCCATTGAAAAACATAAAGACAAATACCCAATATTTGTTTGCTGATAGGAGCTTTCAGTTCTTTTTTTTTTTAAGATTTTATTTATTCATTTGACAAAGCGAGAGAGAGACTACAAGTAGGCAGAGAGGCTGGCAGAGAGAGAGGGAGAAGCAGGCTCCCCGCCAAGCAGAGAGCCCGATGCGGGGCTTGATCCCAGGACCCCGAGACCATGACCCCGAGACCATGACCCAAGCCGAAGGCAGAGGCTCAACCCACTGAGCCACTCAGGTGCCCCAGGAGCTTTCAGTTCTTAATAGAGCTACTTTCTACCCTTGGATTCAGAAGAGTACTATGAGTTGGAACACCAAGATTGCATGAGCTGATCATATTGAAAACATCAGGTGGCAGATAGGCTTTGCCATTATAAGATGTTTAACAATCATGTCTTTGATGGAAAGACTGCCTTTGAAGTATGCAGAACATTTTTATGGGAAGATAAAGGTGAGGGAGTCATTATGGTGACAGATCCTCCTTTTGGTGGTTTTGCTGAACCTCTGGTTGTTACATTCAAGAAATAAATTGCTCTGTGGAAAGATGATCAAAACCAAGAAAACCAACTACCCATATTCTGGATTTTCCCCTAATTTTTCAATCCCAAAGTTACCTGTTTTTTTCCAAGTTCCTGCATGCTGAATTACCAGATAGATTATGATAATCATATACTTCATACACATGGAAAGACAGGTTGAAAACAGTCTCCTGTGCATATTTTCACCAATATTCCAACCAGAAAAATAATCCTTCCTATTGAAGAAGGGTACAGATTTTGCCTCTGTGTTAATGATGTTTCCTAGAAAATCAACACAGTGAGCACTGTAATTCTTATACACCCAAGGATGGCAAGAATGGAACCATTGCTTTTCCTGCATAAAGTGTCTAAAACCTTTCTGGATCCACTGTAGCATTTGCAGTCATTGTGCTCTTTCAGATCATTCTCGCATGGGTCCCAAAGATGGCTGCTTTATTTGTGGTGAATTAGGTAATAAAAGTAGTACTTGTCCAAACATCTCTACATCTAAGAAAGTGAACAAAGCTATCAACAAGCAGAAGCAAAGAAAAAGTAATAAGATGAAAATGGAGACCACTAAAGGACAATCCATGAATCATACATCTGTTACAAGGAAGAAAAAAGAGAGAGAAAGAGCCCATCTATATCTTTGCTCTTAAATGTCCAGTGACTTGAGAATAAAAAAGATTTATACTCCAACCTTTGATGCCATTTTCTGAAAGTGCCACCCTAGACTTAAATTCTGTCACTTTCAAAGGTATGCACCTTCCTAACTGAGATAATAAGCAGGTGGTATTTGCTGGTTTATGACCCCCTCAGCAACCTCTACGATGACTTGGGGAGTTTTTCCATTCTTAGCTGGTTTACCAGCTCTCTGTGTATGCCTTTTTTCTCTTCTTAAATCTCTCCCAATCATATTATTTTGGCCTCTTTTGAAAAATGGCCATAGAGCATTCTTTTGCAGAAAGTATCAGAAGAGGGGTGCCTGGGTGGCTCAGTGGGTTAAAGCCGCTGCCTTTGGCTTGGGTCATGATCCCAGGGTCGTGGGATTGAGCCCCGCATCGGGCTCTCTGCTCTGCGGACAGCCTGCTTCCTCCTCTCTCTCTCTGCCTCTCTGCCTCTCTGCCTACTTGTGATCTCTGTCTATCAAATAAATAAATAAAATCTTTAAAAAAAAGAAAGTATCAGAAGAAAAATAAAAGTGAAATGTTGAGGTTTTGTTTACATTGAACAAGAGTATGTTGAATTAAATATAGAAATGTTTTAAGTTAAACATCAAAATATTGTATGATGACTTAAAACTCACTTGCAAAGAAAAGTACAATGAACAATTATTTATAGACAAAGTCTGAAGATGATAGTAAGAATTTTGGCAAAGGTAGTCTAAATATATAAAGCTTATAACTATGGCTTTATTATTAAATATTTGTTTTTCAAAAAAGACTGTTTGTCTTTTTTTTTTCTTTGTTCAATTGTTTTCTTAAATCCCATGGTATGGAAGTTACTCAAAAAAATTTTTAAAAATAGGGGCCCTTGGTTGGCTCAGTCAGTTAAGTGTCTGACTTCATTCTGCTTGGGTCATAATCTCAGGGTCCTGGGACTGAGCCTCAGGTTGGGCTCCCCATTCATCAAGGAGTCTGCTTCTCTCTGTCTCCCTCTACCCTCCCTCCACTCATGCCCCCTCTCTCTCTCTCTCTCTCTCTCTCTCTACCCCTCAAATAAATAAAATCTTTTAAAAATTTTAAATAGAATTATCAAATGTTCCAAAAATTCCATTACTGGATATTTCTCCCAAAGAAAATAAAAACACTAATTCATAAAGATATATGCGCCCCTATGGTTATCATAACATTATTTACAATAGCCAAGATATGGAAGAACTCAAGAGCTCTTCAATAGATGAATAGATAAAGAATATGTGGATATATACATATACAATGGAATATTAGTCAGCATAAAAAAAGACAAGATCTCACCATTTGCAAAATTTAGATGGTCTAGAAGTTGTAATGCTAAGTGAAGTAATTCAGTCAGAAAAATATACTGTATGATTTCACTCATATGTGGAATTCAAGAAACAAAAAAAATGAGCAAACAAAGGAAAAGAAAGGACTCTTTTTAATATAACCACAATACCAAAGCATATCTAAAGATTTAACAATTTTAACATAAACAAATCCAAACAGTATTAAAATTTCCCCAATATTTTCACAATTTTTGTTTTTTTTTACTTGAAAGAAGGTTTTTTTCAGTTTTTATTCAAATTCCATTAGTTAACATATAACATAAGATTAGTTTCAGGTATACAATTTAGTGATTCCACACTTCGATAAAATACCCAGTGCTCATCACAGGAAGTGCACTCATTAATCCCATCACCAATTTAACCATTCCCCCACCCACTGACACTCTGGTAACCATCAGCTTGTTCTCTATAGTTAAGAGATACGGGGGTGCCTGGGTGGCTCAGTGAGTTAAAGCCGCTGCCTTCGGCTCAGGTCGTGATCCTAGGGTTCTGGGATCGAGCCCCACATCGGGCTCTCTGCTCAGCGAGGAGCCTGCTTCCCTTCCTCTCTCTCTGCCTGCCTCTCTGCCTACTTGTGATCTCTGTCTGTCAAATAAATAAATAAAATCTAAAAAAAAAAGAGATGCGTTGACAAATGCTCCCTCTAAAGCTACTTTTTTGAGAGTTTTTTCATGAATGGATGTTGTACCTTGTCAAATGCTTTTTCTGCATCTATTGAAATGAGCATATGGTTCTTATCCTTTCTTTTATTAATGTGGTGTATCACACTGATTTCTTTTTCTGAATATTGAACCACCCTTGCAAGCCAGGAATAAATCCCACTTGATCCTGGTAAATCATTATTTCAATGTACTGTTGGATTCAGTTTGCCAGTATTTTATTGAGAATTTTGCATACATGGGGCATTTCAGTGGATCAGATGGTTAAGCATTTGACTTTTGATTTCAGCTCAGGTCATGATCTCAGGGTGGTGAGATCAAGCACCACATGGGGCTCTGCACTAGTGGAGCCTGCTAAGATTCTTTCTCTCCCTTTCTTAAAAAAAAAGGTGAGGGGGGCAATGTAGCAAGATGGCTAGAGAGTAGAGGGACTTCATTTCATTGGGTCCCTTAAATTTAGCTAGGTAGGGACGCCTGGGTGGCTCAGTTGGTTAAGCAGCTGCCTTCGGCTCAGGTCATGATCCCAGCATCCTGGGATCGAGTCCCACATCGGGCTCCTTGCTTGGCAGGGAGCCTGCTTCTTCCTCTGCCTCTGCCTGCCACTCTGTCTGCCTGTGCTCGCTCGCTCTCTCTAACAAATAAATAAATAAAATCTTTAAAAAAAATTTAGCTAGGTAACTGTCAAACCATTCTGAACACCCATGAATTCAGCCTGATATGTAAGAAAAAATATCTGGAACTCTACAAGTAGAAAAGCAACCACTTTTTGCAAGGTAGGAGGTGTGAAGTAGTGAATCTGAGGGGATATATTGGAAAATAAACAGAGGGGGAGGGACACTCCATAAGCTGGCTACTGGAAAGTGATATAACTCCAGAGGGCAAAATTGAAACCCTTAGAAATCTGCTCCAGTGAGAGGCATCCTTGCTTGAAAGGTGCTCAGGTGGTGAAAAGTGGAAGAAGTCTAGATGGGTTGGTGTGGTGCCAGGATACCTGGAGTCACAGAAATAATGAGAGTGCTTGAGCCAATAGAGTTCCCAAGGATTGGAGCCAGGAAACTGGTTAAAGTAGGAGAGCCCTGGTGGGAGCTTTCAGCTCTGTTCATCTTTTTACCCTGTGGTAAAGGCCTCCCTGATGTCTTCCACTCTTTTCTCAATCCCATTGAGCATCATTATGATTGTTTGTTTAAATTCTCCATCAGACATGTTACTTATATCTGTTTCACTTAGATCTCTGGCCATGGCCTTACCTTTTTCTTCATTTAGGATGAATTCCTCCATGTTCATATTTTGTCTAAGTCTGTGCCCTCTTCTCTGTGTTAAAAAAAAAGCCATATATGTTTCCCACTCCTGATAGTAATGGCTCTGTGAAGAAGAGTTCCATAGTACCTAGGCCTAGTGCTTCAGGGAGTGTCTCTGGTGTGTGCTGTGTTGTGTTTTGGCAGCTCTATTTTTCAGGTCAGTCATCTGCAGAGGCTTCTCTTGCCTGTAGTAGGCAGTGTTGGGTTCTCGTCCAGAATGTGGTGAGTTTTAACTAGGTTTGCTCTGGTCCACTTGTTAAACGAGTCTTGATACTACTTCCACTACAACTGAAGCCCTGCAGAACACTCTTGTTGGGAGACATGGTGTGGGCAGGGGTTTTGTGCATCATCCGGGGAAGAAGTCAACTGCACTGAGACTGAGGCAAGCTTAACTGAGAAAAACAATACCACCAGAGGGCAGGGGGGTGGGAATTGGCATGAACAAGTTAGATAGCCTGTGTGGGCACTGTGCTGTTTCCCACAGGTTGCTCTGTGTTATGCTGAGGGACAGGGGAGGGAAATGGCACCAACCAGCTCCTTTGTTCCTGGAGAGGTGTCTCCATGAGTGTTGTCTCTCAGTGATGCACTCTGAGAAGAGCAAACAATCCCCTCCCTGCACAGTGTGCCCCAAGAGTTCTTCAAATTGGTTACCACACCACCTGCCCATGGGTTGTTTGCCTGCCTTCTCTCCAGGAGTAGGGCAGTGCCCTCAGGGCTCTATTTCAGCCAAGCCTGCTGACCTTTAAAATTCCAGACTTTAAGGCTCACTTGTTGCAAGAACTCACAAAAATGAGCCCTTCTGGTTTGCCCAGCTAATGGCTGGGAGAGATGTTCTCCTTCTTTGTTCCTCTGTGTGATTTATACTCTCTCTTGCCCTTCTCTTCAACTACATCTCCTTCCTCTATACAGCACCCCCCAACCCATTTCTCCCCTAAACCACATCTCTGCACTTAACTTCTTTTTTTCTCAGCTACTTTTGTTTTTATTTTTTTCCAAGTTTTTATTTAAATTCAAGTTAGTTAACGTATACTGTAGTATTGGTTCCAGGAGTAGAATTTAGTGATTCATCACTTACATATAATGCCCAGTGCTCATCAAAGTGTCCTCATTAATGCCCATCACCCATTTAACACATCCTTCACCCACCTCCCTTCCAGCAACCCTAACTTTGTTCTGAATAATTAAGAGTTTCTTATGGTTTGCCTCCCTCCCTACTTTTATCTTATTTTTTTATCTTATTTTATTTTTCCTTTCCTTCCCCTATGTTCATCTGTTTTGTATCTAAAATTCCACATATGAGTGAAATCATATGTTGTTTGTCTTTCACTTAACATAATACACTCTAGTTTCATCCACCTCATTGCAAATAACAAAATTTCATTCTTTTTGATGGCTGGATAATATTGAATTGCATATACATATACCACATCTTGTTTATCCACTCATCAGTGATGGACACTTGGGTTCTCCACATAGTTTGGCTACTGTTCACAATGCAGCTATAAACATTGGGGTGCATGTATCCTTTTGAATCTATACTTTTTGTATCCTTTGGATAGATAGCTAGTAGTAAAATTGCTGAATCATACAGCAGTTCTACTGTAACATTTTTTAAAGATTTTATGATTTATTTATTTGAGAGAGAAAGAAAGAGCATGAGTGGGGGAAGGGTCATAGGGGGATGGAGAGTGAGAAGAGAAAGAATCTCAAGCAGACTCCACCATGAGTGCAGAAGCTAACACAGGGCTCAACTGACATGTCCCTGAGGCCATGACCCAATCCAAAACCAAACCTGGACACTTAATATAGTGAGTCATCCAGGTACCTCTACTTTTAACTTCTTTTAACAGGAAACTACATACTGTTTTCCAAAATTGCTACAGTAGTTTGCATTCCCAACAATAGTCTCATCATCCTCAACCAAGACCTGTTGTTTCCTGTGTTGTTAATTTTAGCCATTCTGAAGGGTATGTGGTGGTATCTCATTTTGGTTTTGGTTTGTATTTCCCTGATAATGAGTGATGTTGAGTATCTTTTCTTGTGTGTGCTAACCATCTGAATATCTTCTTTAGAAAAATGTATGTTCATGTCTTCTGCCCATTTCTTAACTGGATTATTTGTTTTTGGGGTATTGAGTTTGATAAGTTCTTCATAGGTTTTGGATACTTACTCTTTAACAGATATGTCATTTGCAAATATTTTCTCCCATTCTGAAGGCTGCCTTTTAGTTTTGTGGATTGTTTCCTTCACGGTGCAGAAGCTTTTTATCTTTATGAAGTTCCACATGGGCAATAATAAAATAATAGCTGGGGACTTTAACACTCCCCTCACTGAAATGGACAGATCATCCAAGCAAAAGATCAACAAGGAAATAAAGGCCTTAAATGGCACACTGGAACAGATGGACATCACACATATACTCAGAACATTCCATCCCAAAGCAACAGAATACACATTCTTCTCTAGTGCCCATGGAACATTCTCCAGAATAGATCACATCCTGGGTCATAAATCAGGTCTCAACCAGTATCAAAAGATTGGGATCATTCCCTGCATATATTCAGACCACAATGCTCTGATACTAGAACTCAACCACAAGAGGAAATTTGGAAAGAACCCCAAGACATGGAGACTAAAAAACATCCTTCTAAAGAATGAATGGGTCAACCAGGAAATTAAAGAAGAATTGATAAAAGTCATGGAAACAAATGATAGTGAAAACACAACAGTTCAAAATCTGTGGGACACACCAAAGGCAATCCTGAGAGGAAAATATATAGCGATACAAGCCTTTCTCAAGAAACAAGAAAGGTCTCAAATACACAACCTAACCCTACACCTAAAGGAGCTAGAGAAAGAACAATAAAGAAACCCTAAACTCAGCAGGAAAAGAGAAATAATAAAGATCAGAGGAGAAATCAATGAAATAGGAACCAAAAAAAAAAAACCAATAGAACAAATCAACAAAACAAGGAGCTGGTTCTTTGAAAGAATTAATAAGATTGATAAACCCCTGGCCAGACTTATCCAAAAGAAAAGAGAAAGGACCCAAATAAATAAAATCATGAATGAAAAAGGAGAGATCACAACACAAACAATTATAAGAACATATTATGAGCAACTATATGCCAGCAAATTTGAGAATCTGAAAGAAATGGATGCATTCCAAGAGATATATAAACTACCACAACTCAACCAGGATGAAATAGAAAACCTGAACAGACCGATAACCAGTAAGGAGATTGAAACAGTCATCAAAAATCTCCAAAGAAACAAAAGCGCAGGGCCAGATGCCTTCCCAGGGGAATTCTACAAAAAATTTAAAGAATTAATTCCTATTCTCCTGAAACTGTTCCCAAAAAGAAAGAAATGGAAGGAAAACTTCCAAATTCATTTTATGAGGCTAGCATTTTCTTGACCCCAAAAC
>RCUC01065278.1:0-12422 GCA_003697995.1 Taxidea taxus jeffersonii
TCATACAGAGTGTGAGACCAGTACAACAGTATACACCCATTTCTCCTCTCTCATTCTTTCATTATTCTTTTCATACATGTTAATACCACAGATATTATAAACCCCTCAATATGTCATGGTTATTTCTGCTTTAAATCAATTATTTTTTAAAGATAATTTTTAAAAATAAGAAAAAATATTTTAATATATGCCTACATGCTTACCATTTCCAGTGCTCTTCATTTCTTTGTGTAGATTTAGATTTCAGTTTTTTTTTCCTGAGGGTCTTTATTTTGGTTTTTGTATTTGAGAGATATTCCTGGTGAGCATACATTTTAGGCTGACAATTTTGTTCTTTTAGTACCTTACTTTTCTGTCTGGCCTGCATTGTTTGCAGAGAGAAGTCTGTAATCATTCTTATCTTTTCTTTTCTATTTCTATTTTCTTTTTAATACTTACTGGTTTTGGCCATTTGATTATGATATTGGTTGGTGTATTGGTGTAGTTTTCATCATGTTTTTATGCCTGGGATTTATTGAGTTTCTTGGATTTCTGGGTTTATATTTTTCATCAGATTTGTTATTTTCTCAGCTTTATTTCCTCAAATATTTTTCTATGCTCTTTTCTTTTTTGAGGACTCCAATGACAAATATATTAGTCTGACTGAAATTTTTCTACACTTCACTGATATTTATTTTTCATTTTTCAGCTTTTCTTCCTCTCTGTGTTTCATTATGGTTATTGTCTATTGCCATATCTTCAAATTCACTAACCTCTTCTTTCACAGTGTCCAATCTTTTGATAACCTCATCCTACACTTTTAAATCTCAGGTATTTTTTTTTAATCTCTATGGTTTATTTGGATCTTTCTAAATATCTTCTATGTCTCTCCTTAATGTGTTCATGCTTTTTTTAAATTTTTTTTTGAGCATATGGAATATATTTTTGATATCCCTGTATGCTAATTCTTACAGCTGGGTCATTTCTGTCTTTTTGTATTGATTAATATTTTCTCTTATACTGAGTGTATTTTCCTGCTTCTTTGCATGTATGAGAAAATTTTTATTGGATGCTTAATATATGAATTTTATATTTTTGAATGCTGGATATTTGTATATTCTTTTTTTTTTAAGATTTTATTTATTTATTTGACAGAGAGAGACCGAAGTAGGCAGAGAGGCAGGCAGAGAGAGAGAGGGGGACACAGGCTCGCTGATGAGCAGAGAGCCCGATGTGGGGCTCGATCCCAGGACCCTGGGATGATGACCTGAGCCCAAAGCAGAGGCTTTAACCCACTGAGCCACCCAGGCACCCCTGTATATTCTTTATAATATGTTTGACCTTCATTCTGAGACTCAAACAAATTACTTGGTGAGATTTTTAAGGATTAACTATAAACTTTGGTATGGAAAATCAGAGTAGTCTTTAGAGCTAATTTTTCACTGCTATTAAGGCAATACAATTCTGAGTACTATACTCAATGCCCCATGTATTACAAGGTTGTTCCATTCTGTCTGAAAGGAACAAAAATTATAACAAGGCCTGTATAATCTCTTGTGTCTGTTTCACCTGATTTTTTATAGGTTTCCTCTCCAGATATAGTGATTTCATCACATCCTTGTGCTGAGCAGAACACAGTAGAAGACTTAAGGAGAACACTTTGGAGATCTTTAAAATCCTCTCTCTATGCAACTCTCTCCTCTCCAGTACTCTGCCTTGTAAATTCTTGCCTCTTTGGCCTCCCTGAATTCTCAGTTCCATCTCCTCAGTACAAGGAAACTACTAGGATTGGTTACAGCCCCTTCCTGGAAACTCTTGAGGCAGTAAGCTGAGACCATCATGGGGCTTGCATCTTTTTTTTTTTTTAACTTCCCATAGGTATAGGTATCATTGTCTTATACTGCCTATTATATAATATCTTTTTTTAATATTTTATTTATTTATTTTACAGACAGAGATCACAATAGGCAGAGAGGCAGGCAGAGAGAGAGGAAGAAGCAGGCTCCCTGCTGAGCAGAGAGCCCGATGTGGGGCTCAATCCCAGAACCCTGGGATCATGACCTGAGCCGAAGGCAGAGGCTTTAACACACTGAGCCACCCAGGCACCCCTATTATTCAATATCTTAAAACTGATTTTTTTTATAGGCTGTCTATTTTTTTTGTCATTGTTTAAGGTGGGTGAATAATGTAGTCTTTGTCCCTCATCATTACTAGAAATGTACAGGGACCCTTTACCTTTTTATTTTGTGGGATGGCTTCTATTGGCAGTCTGGTGGAATCTGTGTACCCTTCTCAGAATATTGTTATTAAATTCATATAACCATAGCAAAGGCAACCAATTATCCCGAAATACATTTATCAAAATATTTTTATAAATAATTATGTTACTGTAATATATGTGCTTCTTTATTAAAATATTTAAAAATTCTAGCAGCAAGTCTAATAATTACCAAATCTGAAGCAGTGTTGAGCATAAATAATATTTCCAGATACCTGCAGCAACTGTATATATTATGAAAATATTTTTAATTTCTATTGGTGACAAAAAGAATTGCTAATGTAACTCAGATTTGGATCCTGCATTCATAATAGAAGGAATGTTAAATTTCAGTTAGAGTTAGTGAAATTAGAGATGCATTTCTTTATTTTTTTTCTCTTATCCATGTTCATGGGCCTCTTCATTGTCCATGAACATCACAGAAGTCTATGGACCCTATGATAAGAAATGCTCCCCAGTTCTTTGATTGCAGGGAGTAGGTCATGGCAAAATTTGCTGCCTCCAACACCCTTCATTTCTCAAGCTTGCTGCTAGTTCTATATCTTCAATGTTACTGAGGTCTTAATGAACAATAGGATTAAATGGGATCATAGACAAAGCACTTACTGTTGTGCATGGCACCCAGTAAGCCCACAATAACCCCAATAACATTAGCTATTAATCATCATCACCATTTTTATCATGATGGGAGGGACCACTTTTGTGGCAAGGAACAGGCCAAAGTATATATAATGTGAAGAGCCCCTCTTAAGGAAAATCAACAAAATATTTTCTTTCTATCAATTTTATGAAAACTTACGGTTATGTAAATGCACTACTAGGGTCTCTCCCTATTCACAGAAATACAAATAAAAGGGTGGCATAAAAGGAGACTGAGGTAAATAAAAATCCTATCATATACACATCAGCATGTCCCAGGTATAAATAAGAGAATCGAAACTGTGTGTACATGTCTGTGTGCACACACCTGCATGTCAGGACAGTGAGCTCTTGCTATGAATGCATCCTCAAAGCCTCATCTTAAGATAGCTCATTGCTTTCTTGCTGGGTAGTCTTCATATACGACAGGCAGTCCTCATGAACAGAGATCTATCTACTGCCTCAGAAATTTGCTTAGCAAAAAGTGTTCAACACACATGTGTGAAATGAAGATTATATTCTGGTACCAGGAATAAAACTAGGGAACAACAAATGACAAGTTGAAAAATAACCTTAGAAATTAAACTACTCACAGGAAAAAAGGCTACCTCATTATAAGGATCATTAATGGGCAAGAACTCATTTACCAAAACTAGACCATAAGCTCTTGAGGTGTATTACAGAACTTCAAAAAGGTAGGGATTCATAGCCTTTGATTCATATCTGAATCATACTACTAAAGATCCTAGTATATAACCACCAGCCTCTCTATAAATGCTCATTGAATGCATGAAAAAGCTATACTGTTTTAAACTGTGTATTCTGCACTGACTGCATCACAGATCTTGCATTACTTAGAACATTAGTTGGGTAGCAGCAGGCTTTTGCTCATTTGTTATTTAGTCGTCTGAAGCAATGGTTGCCACAAATCACTGGGATGTCAGATACTCATGACCAAAGAGATCATCAATGGGGAATGAGCTTTGTAAAGAGCATGGCTCTCTGGGCTTCATCTGAGGAGGGTTCCTATTTCCAACACGTGTTTGTTTAGGATCACGCTACCTTACAGCTTCATCTGCAATAGTGTTCAAGTTTGTGTATGGCTTGTCAGAAATTCTGGCCACAGGATGGGACTTGCATTGGGCTCTTGATCCCCCTCCTACGCCATCTTTTTGAAAAGAGTTGTTAGAAGTGGTTCCTGTGATAAAGCAAGATGTTTTGAAATACATCAAACCAGTGACATTTGATTCTTCCTCTTTGTGGAGTGGGGCTATTTGTTTTAGTTCATGGAATAAAACCAAATACTTGCAGATGTGCTGTTACTACTTAAAATTGGACTCTTCTCTGAACATGAAACAGAGAGAGGCCCTACATACCATTCCCAGCTCTTTCCTCTCAGTAGGATACACAGCTTTTGTGCACATAATGAACTCAGATATTTTAATAGCTGATTTGTACCCTTCAGGCCACTGTTGTCATAACCTCTACTGACTCACTGTAGATTATTATGTGGGCTTAGCATTGTTGATTTATTTTTTTTCATATCTGTTCCCAAAGTGATAGAAATTACCACTTCCATTTAAAACACATTTGTTGAAATGGTGCCTTTCTTCTAAAGGGCACTTAAGTCATTTTTATTTAAAATAAATTAATTAAATTTATCTTCTTCATTTGCCTCTACGTGACCTTTTGGGAACTTGGAAATTAAATTTTCTCCCAATATTTTACTTTCCAACTTGGCAAACATTGACGTTTAGATTCTGAGCAAAGTTGAAAAAGCACAGATTTCCTTTCAAAATCACTTCAAGTTTAAAACAAGAAATGATAACGAATCTGGAAATTTGTCTGCTGTAGTATAAGCTTTACTTTTTCTTTTTTAAGTAAATTACAAAGGAGGAATGATGAATGTAAAAAATAATGGGATCATTAAACAACTAAAACAAAAGCCACCTATGAGAATGATTTCAGCTGTAAATAGACTCATTTTAAAAATGTAAAAGTGTCCATATGTCATTTAGTAAATATTATTATTTGATGTTGATAAACCTAATAAATTATTGAACAGAAATTGAAATCATTTATTTTTGAGTAGACCAAATAAAAATTACTAATGGTAATAACCTAAGCAACCATTTCCAAAATATACCTAAATACAGAATACATCAAACAATTTGTTATTTATTTTAAGATTTTATTTATTTACTTGACAGAGATCACAAGTAGGCAGAGAGGCAGGCAGAGAGGGGAGGGAGAGACAGGCTCCCCGCTGAGCAGAGAACCCAATGCCCATGCCCGATTCGGGGCTCAATCCCAGGAACCTGGGATCATGACCTGAGCCGAAGGCAGAGGCTTTAACCCACTGAGCCACCCAGGTGCCCCCAATTTGCTATTTATAATACTTTTTCATGTTTGATTGCATAATCATGTAATAAAACTCTTCCAGGAGCTTTAAGAAATATTTTAAAAATTAAAAAAAAAACTTTCTTGCTAATGTTTAAAAATGAAGATTCATTTTCCTTAAAATGTCAGTATTTTCTTAAGTGAAAGAAGAAAAATGTTTATTATTGACTAACTGTATATTATAAAATCACTAGTTACATATAATTTTATGATTCATCTCCTGAAGAGGTAGTTAAAACAGGTTATTTCTTATACCTCCATTTAAAGACATAAAGCTCAGAAAAGTGAACTCCCAAATCATATAGGGGTTAAGTGTCAAAGCTGGGGCTTGAACACAAGTCATCTGACTTTGAATCCAGTTTTTAACTAATCAAGAAACACATCCTTCCCCAATCCCTTCAAAAGCAATTTGACAACTATCCTATATGATTGAGGACATTGACCAGCTCTTTCATTTGCTTCAGCACTGCTATCATCAATAAGTATTTCCTTAACATAGTGCTTGTTGCTATGGAGAATTCAGAGAAGAGAAAAGAGAAAGCCATGGGCCAGGCCTTCAGGATCTGAGAAGTAAGTAGGAGAGTGAGCTAGGACAGGTAGTAGTGACAGAAGGTCAATGTGTGCATAAAACAAGGGCACCAATTCTAAGCCCTAGTGGCCTTCGCAAAAAGAACTCATCAGTTGGACACTGGGGTGAACAACAAACAGTTCAATTTTTGATTTTGGTCTTAAGTCAACTACACTGAGTTATAATTTACATACAATAAAATGTATCTGCTTTCTGTATACCATTCAATGACCACCACAGTCAAGTCCAAGAGCATTTCCATCACCCTCACAAGTTCCCCTTCAGTTTTTCTATAGGCAATCAATCCCTCCTCCCACTCTTGGCCTCATGCACCCACTGATCTGATAGAATTTTCAAAATCTAAAAAGTAGAGAGGGTAGGGGCAACAGTGAGAACATAGAGAGGACTTAAATCAGATGAATTTCCAAACTCTTAGAATTTCAGTTTGCACGTCTAAATAAAATGTTCAGGCAAGGAAGGAGAAGTGAGTTGGGTTGGGTTTGGGCGGGGGGAGGGACAGCCATCTGCTTCCCATTAACTCTATTCTTTTTTTTTTTTTTAAGATTTTATTTATTTATTTGACAGATAGAGATCACAAGTAGGCAGAGAGGCAGGCATAGAGAGAGAGGAGGAAGCAGGCTCCCCGCGGAGCAGAGAGCCCGATGTGGGGCTCGATCCCAGGACCCTGGGATCATGACCTGAGCCGAAGGCAGAAGCTTTAACCCGCTGAGCCACCCAGGCACCCCAACTCTATTCTTTTCCAGCAATCTTTTCCCAGCTTCTCACCATCTTATCACAACCCAGGCCCATCCATGCATACATTTACAGAATGAAAATGATACCTGCAGAGCCCTGCTGTACTGAGGAGCTGCAAGCTGGATCGTACTGGTAGCTCCAACAGCATCCTATGTCCATGAATTCTAGCCAAGACTCTGATCAAGTACTTCTTAAACATCTGGGGATCGAAGACATATCTAAGGAAGCTTTTGATATTCTCCCTGATAACATGCACTTTGGCACACAATTTTCCATTCAGTCTTTCCATAACCATGCATTTTTCTGTACCTTTGTGCTTTGAGCAGACTGGGAACAAATATCTCACCCTGTGCAAAAAGAATCAGGAGAGTCTCGGCATCACCACTTGTAAGTGCTTCATTAGCATTTTCTCTGAAAAGCATTTTTATGGAGGGGGGGCTTTTATAACACCTTATCTTTCCTTGTTTTGAAGATGGAGACATCCCACTACTTTGCATAAGGAAATAAGGTTCTGAAGACTTGTGGGATTAGGGAGTAATGTGTGGCTTGTCAGGAAGAGATGCAGCAAAATGTAGAGAGAACACAAGACATTCCACGGTTCCTCTTAGTCTTGTTTCCCCCCGGTAGATATGGGCCTAATGTTGAGAAGGTCACCAACCTTGCTGGGTATCCCCACTATGCTCATATTTCAACTGAGAAGGCACTGGATTAGAGATTAGATAATGCCTTTGAGCTCTATATTCTAAGATTCAATACTGCCTTCCCTTACATCATACTACCTTTTCTCTTTAATAATTATTATAAACTAGGCTGGATACTTGAGGTCATCTTAAAAAATATCCAGCACACACAGAGAAGCATCCAGACATCTAAAAAGCCCATAAAGGTATGAAGCGATCTGGAATGTACATGGCCAGGAGGAGGCAATTTTTGAGGACAGAACTTACCTCCTTTAAGTCATTCTCTCACATAGGATTCCTTCCAGGGAACTCACAATAAAAGGGTGATCTGCTTTAGGGACCAACTGTCTGTAAACACACTAACAAAATGACACTGACAAGCACAGGAATATCTGTGATGAGCATACTGGGGTGGATGGGTGGTAGCTATCATTCCTCAAATCATCTAGCGCATCATGTAAATACTTATGTCTTGAATGAATGCATGAAAAGAAGGAAATTATGTTGTATAATCTGGCCACAGAAAGGCGAACAGCGGCTGAATGAATTAGATATTTGGGGTTCTTTTATGTGGGGTTTCTGATTTATTAAATGTGCATTTAAGATCAGCCTGTCTTGGGAGGTTCTTTGCCTGTGCAATCAGCAATGAATTTGTTCTACTTGCTTCATGTCTAATCCTATTCTTAAAAGACAATTAAAACAGTGCTAAATAGTCCCTCATGTACAAGAGGTCAGCCACTCCTCAAAGCAACTTTCTCTGGGTTGGTAGTTGTAGAAACTGTGATATGTCTCTTGGAGTTTCCCTAATTCTTTGTAATATTTTAAAATAAGTATTCTGGGAGAGCTAAACATATAACTTGTCATCTAAATATGTATTCAGAGACTTCTAATACATATTATAAATATGTATTTAGGGATTTTCTTACAAGGAATAAAGAGCTTTATAATAACTCCTTTGGAAAAATTGTGCTCTATTGCATTATATGTGTTCAGTCTCTTAAAAAATTCATGCTATTTCCCTGGCTAGACCAGGATGTATGATAAGAGACAGTAACAAGACACTGTCAGGGAGGCATGGAGAATCTCAAATTCCACATATGATGCGAAGCCCCATTCTTCATGAAGGACAAGTTATGTGGTGAGGATACTTTGTTTTCCTTATAAATAATGCAATGCAGTTGCTCACATGTCAGCCCATAAATGGGCAAACACAATACACATGAACTGGGTCAGCCAGGTTCAAGGCAATCTGTAAGCGGAAGCCTACCCACAATTCTAGGAGGGAGATAGAACCTGCCTTTTTAGGCAGATGGCTAAATGCAATGAATTGTTTTGTAGGATCCTGCAATGCTTTCTTCAGTCAGATCCTTTTGGCTCTGGGTACATATACCTTACTATTGTTTAGTGCAATGGACATCCGCATTTTTTATTATGTACTCCATTAGTAAAATATTGTTATAAGTATATCTCTAGTATATGTATATTCATCAACTCAAATGCTATGTATATTGAATTATAGTAAAGCTTAATCTATGCTTTATTTTTAAATAATACATGAATATGAGTGCTGACATTTTTCTCCACTCCTCAATAAATTACCAGGTTCTTGGTTTTGGAGAATCAGCTCAAATTAAGAAGCATCTTCACAGGAAGTATGTCTTGTCTAGACCTCTCTTGCTTCATAACATTCTCTTCAAAATATGCAGAGAAGGGAGTCAAAGGCTGCACATGTCAGCAATTCTCTTTGACCACAAGAGAAGCAACGAGTGGGGCAGAGAGTGAGTTTTCATCTGCTTATTTCTTAGATTCTGGATGGACATGACCCCTTGTGAGATTAGACCAGAGTGGAAAAAGAAAAGGATTTGCCATGTCCCCTCTGTTTGAGGCACTAGCAGAAGCTATCCCATGACAAAGGTAAAGACTCTTATGTTCTCCCTAGAAAAAGATATCTTCTACAGGCAACACAGGTCTCTCCACAGTGATTATTCTCTAAAGCAAGGCTCTTTCTTCAGCTCTACTTGTTTGCCTCTGCAAACTTTTCCCTTCTCTGGTATCCATAATAAGTACCCAGAGTCCTCATTTCTTTCTCCTCAAATAGTGAGGTTATGCTACTGAGAAAATATTGTGATTAACATATTTCATCTCCTTTTTATTTAACAAATGTTATTGACCTCCAACAGTCTTTCAGGTTGAAAAACAAATTACTGATCAGGTACTACTCCTTCAAGAACTTCCTGCTTAAAGAGTGTGCCCCATTCTAATGGTTTAGATGTCAGTAACCAGATCTCCTAAGCATTACTGAGGCCATGCCACATACCACTTTGCCTCCCAGAACAACCACCACCTGCAGCCTGGCCATTCAGCTGAGTCGGATCATATTCAGATTATTTTTACTGGAAGAGAGCCAGCTCTTCTCCATTTATTTGTCACACAGGTATAAACAAAAGATCATGGCCCAGCCTTCATGATACAGTGGAATTAATACCTGGGTTTGAGATCTGTAGAAAGGAGTACAGAATGATGGAAGGGTGGCATGGTGAATAAGAGAAGTACAAAACAAGTTCAGCAAGGCAGTCTTTATGAAGCTAATGTTAGTACATCTATGGCAAATGTACCTTATGTCACCCTCGAAAACGCAGTTTAATTGGGTGGATTTCTTGGTTTCTCTGAGAGTGCCTTCTAGTTTTATACCCACACCGAGAGGGCAACATTGGGCATATTCTTTGGAGATGGAAATGTTCCATATAGTTTAGAAAGGATAGGTGTGGGATCTACCTTAAACTGCATACTGGCTTTAAGATCCAGATAAATTGCTAGGTCATTAATTCTTTAAACATTCATTAAGAGCTTCTTTGGACCATGAATAGTATCAGAGGCCTAAAGCAAACAGGGCACAAGCTCTGCCTACAAGTAGTGTGCAATAATTTAGGGGCAAAATAAGTTAAGTTCATAGTAATAGAGAAAGAAGTGTAATAGCAAGTGTGTGGCATGTTCAGTAGAGGCAAACATGAAAAAGAACAATTATGCTAGATGAAAATACTTCAGAAAGGAAAGGCTGACAGAGCTGAGAGGGTCTTGAAAAATAAATAGTAGTGCCAGCATGTTAACTGGGGTGAGATATTCCACTGGAGGAAACAACTTGAGAAATAGCATAACATAAATGGAGAACTGTATGTAGGTCCATATGGTTACAGCATGGAGTGTCTATAGGAATATGGCTGGTGAAAAAGGACAGGCATGTATACAAGGAAAAGATCATGGAAGACTTTGTGTGCCATGCTGAGATTTCTGGAATTTATCCTGTATGCAAGTGGGAATTATTGAAAGTTTTCAAGAAAGGAAATGTATTTTAGAATGGATTGGGCCTTCCTTATCAATTGTTGAATTCCTTATCAATTTGCTGAGTATTTCAAAACAGGAGTTCTCAAATTCACTACAATACACATGACATATTTCCACTTGCAGCTTGCTTCCATGAAACATTATTGTAAGTAAAGTAGGCAACATTATGTTTAATTTCTGACACACTAGCTATAACTCCATTGTTTTCTAGCCACGGTCATTAGCCAACAAAAAGAAATAAGCAGCATCCAAATCAACAAGGAAGAAGTCAAACTTTCACTATTTGCAGATGACATGATACCATATGTAGAAATCCTAAAAGACTCTACCAAGAAACTGCTAGAACCGATAAATGGATACAGTAAATCAAAGAATACTAATCAATGTACAGAAACTGGTTGCGTTTCTACATACTAATAATGAAGCAGCAGAAAGGGAAATTTAAAAAACAACCCCATTTATAGTTGCACTAAAAATAATAAGATACCTAGGAATAATCTTAACCAGAGAGGTGAAAGACCCATACTCTGATAACTAACTATAAAAAGCTGATGAAAGAAATTGAAGATAACACAAACACATGGAAAAACATTCCATGTTCATGGATAGGAAGAAGAAATATTGTTAAAATGTCTATGTTACCCAAAGAAATCTACACATTTAACATAATCCATACCAAAATACCAAAAGCATTTTTCACAGAAGTAGAACAAACAGTCCTGAAATTTATATGGAACCACAGAACACCCTGAATACCCAAAGCAATCTTGAAAAAGAAAAGCTAAGCTGGAGGCATACAGTTCCAGACTTCAGGTTATATCACAAAACTATAGTAATCAAAACAGTATGGTACTGGCACAAAAATAGACATACAGGTCAATAGAACAAAATAGAAAATCCAGAAATAAGGCTGTAATCATATGATCAATTAATCTTCCATAAAGAAGGAAAGAATATCTAGTGGGAAAAAGAGTCTCTTCAATAAATGGTGCTGGGAAAACTGGACAGCAACATGGAAAAGAATGAAAATTAGACCACTTTCTCACACTGTACACAAAAATAAATTCAAAATGGATTAAAGACCTAAATGTGAGACTTGAACTATAAAAATCCTAAAGAGAACACAAACAGTAACCTCTTTGACATTGGTTGTACCAACTTCTTTCTAGATAGGTCCCCTGAGGCAAGAGAAACAAAAGCAAAAATAAGCTATTGGAACTTCATCAAAATAAAAAACTTCTGCACAGCAAAGGAAACAATTAACAAAACTAAAAAGCAACCTGTGGAATGGAAGAAGATATTTCCAAATGACATACCAGAGAAAGGGCTAGCATCCAAAATGTAGGAAGGACTTACAAAACTCAATATTCCAAACAAATAATTCAATTAAAAATGGACAGAAGACATGTACAAACATTACTCCAAATGTTTGGAGACATACAGATGACCAACAGACACATGAAAAGATGCTCATCATCACTTACCATCAAGGAAATGCAAATCAAAACTCCAATGAGATATCACCTCACACCTGTCATAATGGCTAAAATGAAAAGAATGTAAGAAACAGGGACACCTGGGTGGCTCAGAGGGTTAAGCCTCTGCCTTCGGCTCAGGTCATGATCTCAGGGTCCTGGGATCGAGTCCCGCATCGGGTTCTCTGCTCAGCAGGGAGCCTGCTTCCCCACCCCCTCTCTCTGCCTGCCTCTCTGCCTACTTGTGATCTCTCTCTGTGTCAGATAAATAAAATCTTTAAAAAACAAACAAACAAAAAAAAACA
>RCUC01065285.1:0-17853 GCA_003697995.1 Taxidea taxus jeffersonii
TCTTTTAACATTTTTAAACTAGCTTATCTTAATACCTTTCTTTAAAAAAATCTTTTTTGAACCTTCATTATTATAGTCCTATTTTACCTTTTATAGGGTTTTTTCTTCTAAAAAATTTGGGGTACAACTTCTTCTAATAGATCAAAATACACCCTAAATCCAGCACCGGGCTTAATCTAGTCTCCAGCCCAAGCAAGTTCTCTCCACTTTCTTTTTTTTCATTCTCCTAACCAACTTACCTTATTAACTCTTTTGTTAGAAATATAAAAAAAATTTTTTTTCATCTTTATAGTCATAATCCATCCCTGCATTGTGTTTAACCTTATATATGTTTTTCATTCTTTAAAATTTTGGGAGGTAGTATCTTCTAAGAGACCAAAATACTCCCAAAATTAAGTGGGCGACCCTGTTCTAGTCACCAGTCTAATATATATACTTTTTTTTCTTTTTTTCTGTTTTTTCTTTATTTGTGTTCTTTTTTTAATTTTTTTTTCTTTTCTGAACTTCTTTTTACCCCTTTTCTCTCCAACTCACGATTTGGGGTCTCTTCTGATTTGGTTAAAGCACATTTTCCTGGGGTCTTTGCCACCCTTTTAGTATTTCATTTGCTTCTTCATATATTCTTTTTTTT
Source organism: Taxidea taxus jeffersonii (assembly GCA_003697995.1). Classification (NCBI taxonomy): domain Eukaryota; kingdom Metazoa; phylum Chordata; class Mammalia; order Carnivora; family Mustelidae; genus Taxidea; species Taxidea taxus. The sequence goes on from RCUC01065285.1 coordinate 632, forward strand.
AAATATTTTATTTATTTATTTGACAGAAAGAGATCACAAGTAGGCAGAGAGAGAGAGAGAGAGGAGGAAGCAGGCACCCCGCTGAGCAGAGAGCCCGATGCAGGGCTCGATCCCAGGACCCTGGGATCATGACCTGAGCTGAAGGCAGAGGCTTTAACCCACTGAGCCACCCAGGTGCCCCTTCTTCATATATTCTTATCTGGACAAAATGACAAGGTGGAAAACCTCACCACAAAAAAAAAAAAAAAAAAGAACAGGAGGCAGTACCGAAGGCTAGGGACCTAATCAACACAGACATTGGGAATATGTCAGATCTAGAGTTCAGGATGATGATTCTCAAGGTTCTAGATGGGCTCGAAAAAGGCATGGAAAATATTAGAGAAACCCTCTCCAGAGAAATAAAAGCCCTTTCTGGAGTAAAAGAACTAAAATCTAACCAAGTTGAAATCGAAAAAGCTATTCATGAGGTGCAATCAAAAATGGAGGCTCGTACTGCTAGGATAAATGATGCAGAAGAAAGAATTAGTGAAATAAAAGACCAAATGACAGAGAATAAAGAAGCTGAGCAAAAGAGAGACAAACAACTACTGGACCACAAGTGGAGAATATGAGAGATAAGTGATACCATAAGATGAAACAACATTAGAATAATTGGGATTCCAGAAGAAGAAGAAAGAGAGAGGGGAGAAGAAGATATATTGGAGAGAATTATTGTAGAGAATTTCCCTAATATGGCAAAGGGTACAAGCATCAAAATCCAGGAGGTGCAGAGAATCCCCCTCAAAATCAATAAGAATAGGTCCACAACCCATCATCTAATAGTAAAATTTACAAGTCTTAACAACAAAGAGAAAATCCTGAAAGCAGCCTGGGATAAGAAGTCTGTAACATACAATGGTAAAAATATTAGATTGGCAGCAGACTTATCCACAGAGACCTGGCAGGCCAGAAAGAACTGGCATGATATATTCAGAGCCCTAAATGAGAAAAACATGCAGCCAAGAATACTATACCCAGCTAGGTTATTAATGAAAATAGAAGGAGAGATAAAAAGCTTCCAGGACAAACAAAAACTGAAAGAATCTGCAAACACCAAACCAGCTCTACAGGAAATATTGAAAGGGGTCCTCTAAGCAAAGAGAGACCCTAAAAGTAGTAGATCAGAAAGGAACAGAGACAATATACAGTAACAGTCACCTTACAGGCAATACAATGGCACTAAATTCATATCTCTCAATAGTTACTCTGAATGTAAATGGGCTAAATGCCCCAATCAAAAGACACAGGGTTTCAGAATGGATAAAAAAACAAAACCCATCAATATGCTGCCTACAAGAAACTCATTTTAGACCCGAAAACCACCTCCAGATTGAAAGTGAGGGGGTGGGAAACAATTTACCATGCTAATGGATATCAGAAGAAAGCTGGGGTGGCAATCCTTATATCAGATCAATTAGATTTTAAGCCAAAGACCATAATAAGGGATGGGGAAGGACACTATATCATACTCAAAGGGTCTGTCCAACAAGAAGATCTAACAATTTTAAATATCTATGCCCCTAAAATGGGAGCAGCCAACTATATAAACCAATTAATAACAAAATCAAAGAAACACGTTGAAAATAATACAATAGTAGTAGGGGACTTTAACACTCCCCTCACTGAAATGGACAGATCATCCAAACAAAAGATCAACAAGGAAATAAAGGCCTTAAAGGACACACTGGACCAGATGGACATCACAGATATATTCAGAACATTCCATCCCAAAGCAACAGAATACACATTCTTCTCTAGGGCACATGTAACACTCTCCAGAATAGATCACATTCTAGGTCATAAATCAGGTCTCAACCGGTATCAAAAGATTGGGATCATTCCCTGCATATTTTCAGACCACAATGCTCTGAAGCTAGAACTCAATCACAAGAGGAAATTTGGAAAGAACCTAAATACAATTCCCACAAGAGAACCTAAAGAGAATACATGTGAGAAATACTCAGGAATCCCCTAAGATGTTTAGCTCTGGTTGACAATAAATTCAGTGTTGTGGGAAAACAAAGCAAAATAAAACAAAACAAAAAACAAACAAACAAACAAAAAAACTAAATACATGGAGACTCAACAGCATCCTTCGAAAGAATGAATGGGTCAACCAGGACATTAAAGAAGAATTGAAAAAATTCATGGAAACAAATGATAATGAAAACACAATGGTTCAAAATCTGTGGGACACAGCAAAGGCAGTCCTGAGAGGAAAATATATAGCAATACAAGCCTTTCTCAAGAAACAAGAAAGGTCTCAAGTACACAACCTAACCCTACACCTAAAGGAGCTGGAGAAAGAACAACAAAGAAACCTTAAACCCAGCAGGAGAAATCATAAAGATCAAAGCAGAAATCAATGAAACAGAAACCAAAAAAAACAATAGAACAAATCAACGAAACTAGGAGTTGGTTCTTTGAAAGAATTAATAAGATTGACAAACCCCTGGCCAGACTTATCAAAAAGAAAAGAGAAAGGACCCAAATAAATAAAATCATGAATGAAAGAGGAGAGATCACAACCAACACCAAAGAAATACAAACAATTATAAGAACATACTATGAGCAACTCTACACCAACAAATTTGACAATCTGGAAGAAATGGATGCATTCCCAGAGACCAAAAAAACGGCCACAACTGAACCAGGAAGAAATAGAAAACCTGAACAGACCCATAACCAGTAAGGAGACTGAAACAGTCTTCAAAAATCTCCAAACAAACAAAAGCTCAGGGCCAGACGGCTTCCCAGGGGAATTCTACCAAACATTTAAAGGAGAATTAATTCCTATCCTCCTGAAACTGTTCCAAAACATAGAAATGGAAGGAAAACTTCCAGACTCATTTTATGAGGCCAGCATCACCTTGATCCCAAAACCAGACAAGGATCCTATCAAAAAAGAGAATTACAGACCAATATCCTTAATGAACACAGATGCGAAAATTCTCAATAAAATACTAGCCAAAAGGATCCAACAGTACATTAAAAGGATTATTCACCACACCAAGTGGGATTTATTCCAGGGCTGCAAGGTTGGTTCAACATCCATAAACCAATCAGTGTGATACAATACATTAATAAAAGAAAGAACAAGAACCATATGATACTCTCAATAGATGCTGAAAAAGCATTTGACAAAGTACAGCATCCCTTCCTGATCAAAACTCTTCAAAGTGTAGGGACAGGGGGCACATACCTCAGTATTATCAAGGCTTTGATATATCTATGAAAAACCCACCACAAATATCATTCTCAATGGAGAAAAACTGAGAGCTTTTCCACTAAGGTCAGGAACACAGCAGGGATGTCCATTATCACCACTGCTATTCAACATAGTACTAGAAGTCCTAGCCTCAGCAATCAGACAACAAAAAGAAATTAAAAGCATCCAAATCGGCAAAGAAGTCAAACTATCACACTTTGCAGATGATATGATACTATATGTGGAAAATCCAAAAGGCTCCACGCCAAAACTGCTAGAGCTTGTACAGGAATTCAGTAAAGTGTCAGGATATAAAATCAATGCACAGAAATCAGTTGCATTTTTTTACACCAACAACAAGACAGAAGAAAGAGAAATTAAGGAGTCAATCCCATTTACAATTGCACCCAAAACCATAAGATACCTAGGAATAAACCTAACTAAAGAGGCAAAGAATCTGTACTCAGAAAACTATAAAGTACTCATGAAAGAAATTGAGGATGGCACAAAGAAATGGAAAAATGTTCCATGCTCATGGATTGGAAGAACAAATATTGTGAAAATGTCTGTGATACCTAAAGCAATCTACACATTTAAAGCAATGCCTATCAAAATCCCATCCATTTTTTCAAAGAAATGGAACAAATAATCCTAAAATTTATATGGAACCAGAAAAGACCTCGAATAGCCAAAGCAATATTGAAAAAGAAAGTCAAAGTTGGTGGCATCACAATTCCAGACTTCAAGCACTATTACAAAGCTGTCATCATCAAGACTGTATGGTACTGGCACAAAAATAGACACATAGATCAATGGAACAGAATAGAGAGCCCAGAAATAGACCCTCAACTCTATGGTCAACTAATCTTCGACAAAGCAGGAAAGAATATCCAATGGAAAAAAGACAGCCTGTTCAACAAATGGTGTTGGGAAAATTGGACAGCCAGATGCAGAAAAATGAAATTGGACCATTTCCTTACACCACACACGAAAATAGACTCAAAATGGATGAAGGACCTCAACGTGAGAAAGGAATCCATCAAAATCCTTGAGGAGAACACAGGCAGCAACCTCTTCGACCTCAGCCGCAGCAACTTCTTCCTAGGAACAACGCCAAAGGCAAGGGAAGCAAGGGCAAAAATGAACTACTGGGACTTCATCAAGATCAAAACCTTTTGCACAGCAAAGAAAACAGTCAACAAAACCAAAAGACAACTGACAGAATGGGAGAAGATATTTGCAAATGACATTTCAGATAAAGGGCTAGTATCCAAAATCTATAAAGAGCTTAGCAAACTCAATACCCAAAGATGAAATAATCCAATCCAGAAATGGGCAGAGGACATGAACAGACATTTCTGCAAAGAAGACATCCAGATGGCCAACAGACACATGAAAAAGTGCTCCATATCACTGGGCATCAGGGAAATACAAATCAAAACCACAGTGAGATACCACCTCACACCAGTCAGAATGGCTAAAATGAACAAGTCAGGAAATGACAGATGCTGGCGAGGATGTGGAGAAAGGGGAACCCTCCTACACTGTTGGTGGGAATGCAAGCTTGCAACCACTCTGGAAAACAGCATGGAGGTTCCTCAAAAAGTGGAAAACAGAGCTACCTTATGACCCAGCAATTGCACTATTGGGTATTTACCCTAAAGATACAAACGTAGTGATCCGAAGCTGCATGTGCACCTGAATGTTAATAGCAGCAATGTCCACAATAGCCAAGTTATGGAAAGAACTAGATGTCCATCAACAGATGACTGGATAAAGAAGATGTGGTATATATATATATATATACAATGGAATACTATGCAGCCATCAAAAGAAATGAAATCTTGCCATTTGTGACGATGTGGATGGAACTAGAGGGTATTATGCTTAGTGAAATAAGTCAATTGGAGAAAGACAACTATCATATGATCTCCCTGATATGAGGAAGTGGAGATGCAATGCAGGTGGGGGTTAAGGGGGTAGGAAAAGAATAAATGAAACAAGATGGGATCAGGAGGGAGACAAACCAAAAGAGACTCTTAATGTCATAAAACAAACTGAGGGGGGTGGGGGGAGGGGTGTTGGGAGAGGGTGGTGGGGTTACATTATATGTTTATAAAAAAATAAAAAATAAATTAAAAAAATTTTTAAAAACCCATTTTACAGAAGCTTGTCCTCTCCGTTTTAAGAAAGGAGTTAACTACAGATATTTGACCTATTTTCCACTTTAAAGTGGAAGATCTCGCTGGGCAGAAGAGGGGGCTCAGATGCCTGACAAGGCACTGGGATGCCACTCATTTAATTCCACCATCTGGTCATTCAGCACGCAGAGCTGGTGGCTGTGAGGCTGTCACATGCCTTTCGCAAGACTCGTGCCTCCAGCAAATGTCCTCTGGCTCCCAAACCTCAGGTGTGGGCTCAGCAGACAGGGTCATTGTGGTCCCCAGAGGCTGAGAGGTCGCCTCCGAGGCCTCTGTGGGCCTGTGGATGGGAACTGCTGCCTCCAAGCCCGTGTCCCCGGGAAGGCCCACTTGAGTGGAGCATGAAGAGGCCCCTGCAATCAAACAGGCTGGCAGAACGAGCGCACTTGTACTCGGCAGTGCATGGGGATATCGGCCTCCTTTGCTTTTAACAGGTCACTTCTCCAGCAGTTTCATGATTACCAAAGACAATCAGGGCAGTTGGAAACCTGCAATATTTGTACCCTTTACGCTGTCTGGGCCTCAAGCACCAAAAACATTAAGTCAGTGCCCTAGAGGGCCCCTCCCTTTCAGAGAAAATGTTTAGTAATTGAAAGGCACTCATTAACTTTTAAAAATTCCCTAGTCAATATTCTAACAATTAGCATGATTATTTACTACTTAGGGATGAGCTGAGGATAGGACAACAGTCTTTCTTCTACCACCTTCTGTTTTCTATCAGGAATAAATAGCAACACTCAAATACTCATAGTATTTATTAGCAGCCAGTATAATTTTAAATAATACACAAAAAATTCTATTTTGTTGCTGTTGTTCCATCAACTTTTAGCAGTATTTCTTAACCACCACCTACCACTCTAAGAATCTAACTGCTCCTAACCTACTTATTTTCATAGCCATATGTCTATTGTTATCCATATTTACTTTTACATGGTTGATGATAAGAACATTTAAAAGCTGGGGCGCCTGGGTGGTTCAGTGGGCTAAGCCTCTGCCTTCGGCTCAGGTCATGCTCAGTGTCCTGGGATCAGGCCCTGCATTGGGCTTTCTGCTCAGCAGGGAGCCTGCTTCCCCCTCTCCCTCTGCCTGCCTCTCTGCCTGCTTGTGATCTCTCTCTCTGTGTCAAATAAATAAATACAAACTTTAAAAAAAAATAAAATAAATGCCATTCCATAACCTTAATTATGTCTTCCACACTTTGTTTATACGTAAGTCTGAAGACTAACAAGCTAATAAATACCTTTCTTGTTGTAATTACTATGTAAATATTCTTCACCACAGAGCCAAATGGTAGAATATAATTACTTTCCTTTCTCTACAGGTAAAATGTCATAACCCTTGGGATATCTGGAGAAGAACATTGTTAGTGTCAAGGTCAAACAGATGATTTGTCCTGACACTCAACCAATGCTCCAAATGTGTCACAACAAACATTTACGTGTGCCTCATGACTCCCTTATAAAACTCGTCTCAAGATTTCTTTTTTTTTTTTAAGATTTTATTTATTTATTTATTTGACAGACAGATCACAAGTAGGCAGAGAGGCAGACAGGGAGAGAGGAAGGGAAGCAGGCTCCCTGTGGAGCAGAGAGCCCGATGCAGGACTCAATCCCAGGACCCTGGGATCATGGCCCGAGCCGAAGGCAGAGGCTTTAACCCACTGAGCCACCCAGGCGCCCCGAAAACTTGTCTCAAGATTTCTAATCGCCTTTTTTCTTGTTGACAGAAGACAAATAAACTGTTAAAATAGCCTCGATTTATTTCTGCCTCTCAGTGATAGTGTTGTATGGAATCCCCATTTTATCCAGACACAACCTCCTTGGCCCTTCTTCCCCCATGGATCAGTTGTTCACCAGGCCTGATGTCCTTGCCATGCTAAGTCTCTCCTTTACCACACTTTGGGGTTAGAATCACTCTTTCTTTAATCATGGCTTGCTTTCTCCCCATTTTTGCTAGCATGACTCCCTTGTTTTGCCAAGTAGATATTTTCTGAGTCCCTGTGCATCTAAAAATGTATTTCACCCTCCCGCTTGATTGAAAGTTTGGCAGGATACAAAATTCTAGATCAAATTAAACACAGTTCAAAATAATTTTCCCTTAGAACTTTATGGCATAGTTCCATCAACTTCCATCAGCCAGTGTTGTTGATGCCAACTGATTTTGTCACTATGCAGGTTACCTGATTTGCTAGTTTCACCCTGAAAACTTTCAGGGTCTTCCCTTTATTCTGACCTTTCTGAGTTTGATGAAATTATTCTTATGTGTGGATCTTTAGCCTTCCACATGGCTCAGTCCTTGATGGTCCTGTCACACTGAAGACTAGTACTTGTCTTCAACTCCTAGAAATTTTCCTCACAATTAAAAAAAAATCTACCCTGTAATATATAGTTAAATGTTGGAACTACTGGTCAGATGTTGAAATCTGGATTGATTTACTCTTTTGTTGTTTTTATTTTTTTTCCCTTCTATTTTCTGTCTACCTTTTTGTTCTATAATTCGGAATATTGCTTTGGCTTTGTTGTGAACCCTTGCTACTCATTTTTAAGATTTTTGATGTGAATTTTTTTATTTCAAGAGTTAATTCTTTGAGCATCCATTTATTATATCATTCATTCTATTCTTGTCTTGGATACAGTATCTGCTCACATCTCTGTGTAGACAGAATCAGATTTTTTTTTTAAAGTTCTCTTCTGTTTCCTGAAGTGGCTCCTTCAGGGTCAGTTATAATTTTTTTGGTTCTTCTTTTACATGTTGCTTTTCTTTCTCTAATATACTAGTCACTTATATTCCACAATAAGAACCAAGGCTGATTACAAAATAAAGGAAATTTTCAACTTTGATGTTTGTGGGCCCTGCTCATGGGGTCCCAGAGAAGCTATTCCCTCATATTCACTAAGGTCAAAATGACTCAGCAAAACCTCAAACAATATGCTCTATTTCTGCCCTGAACACACACTGTGACATGTGTTTTGTTAAAAATAATAATAATAATAACCAGCTTAGCGAAATAAGCCAATCAGAGAAAGACAACTATCATATTATCTCCCTGATATGAGGAAGTGGAGATGCAACGTGGGGGGCTTGGGGGGATAGGAAAAGAATAAATGAAACAAGATGGGATCGGGAGGGAGACAAACCATAAGAGATTCTTAATCTCGCAGAACAAACTGAGGGTTGCTGGGGGGAGGGGGGTCAGGAGAGGGTGGTGGGGTTATGGACATTGAGGGGAGGTGTGCTGTGGTGAGTGCTGTGAAGTGTGTAGAGGGGCGATTCACAGACCTGTACCCCTGAGGCTAATAATACATTATATGTTTATAAAAAAATAAAAAAATTAAAAAAAAATAATAACCAGAAAGGAGCATTCCAAAGATAAGACCAAAAAACCTGTTTGGTTCCCATGAGATTAAAGTCATACAGCCTCGATCATACTAAAAACATAACATAAAGTCTGTAACTTTCTGGAATGTCCTTCATCATGGTCATTCATAACTTTTTATGTTAAAAAAAAAAAAAAAAGATAACCCTGCACCAAATGCTCCTTTCCTCAAGCACTCTCTTCTTTATAAAGAATGTGCATCCTGGGCAATTGTCCCAACCTGGGCTCAAACAAACTCTTCTCCTTTTTTCTTTAAAAAATTTTAAAAGGTTTTTTCATTTTACATTATGTCAACACTGGTACGGTTTCTTTCTGATACTTTGTAGGACTATATGATTATTTCCCCAGTAGACCTCTGTCCTGAAATGTAGGCTGATTGTAACTGTTGTGTATTTGGATAAGATATATCTAATGGAAGGCTCTTCTTTAGGGTGATCAGTGATGAATAAGCTACCCAAATTCCAGAAGAAAAAATGCTTTATTCTGGGGAAGAAATAATCTCCAAGAGTCTTAGCTCTCTATTGATTGCTTGTTCTCTTTATTTAGAGAAAGACAACAGTTTTCAGTTTTGGTTTGTTTTGCTTTTTGTTTCTGGTTTTTGTTTACTTGCTTTTAGTCTTGGTGAAAATCCAAGCTACTAATTATTCTATAAAGGGAGGCCAAAGAGAAGGTGAGTAGGGGACTAACTTCTGTAGCTCTCATCTTCAATCAGTCCTTCTACCTATAGCTTGCTGTCACTACTGCCCTCCATACCTACTGACTCAGAGACCAGAACTACTTCAGGGTTTCACAGGTACAATCAACTTCCACCTCTCCGAAAGCCCCACTGTGACTTCCTCTGCTTCACTCACTAATCAACACATTCTAATTTTCCCTCTCTCTGAAAATTTCTTAAAATCATGTATTCACCAGTGATCTCTACAAACTCTGTGCTGTTATGAGCTGATTCCTCTTTGTGTTTCTCTAAGTCTTAAATTTTAAATGAGTGTCAGGGAATTAGGGGAGTCCATGAGTGAGTAGTTTTCACAACTTCAATTAGAAGCCTCCAAACCTTGTTTGGGGGTATTTAGACAAGAGAAGAGTAGTATTTCCCTTCCCCCCAGGGCCAGAGCAGGGTCATCAGTGGTTGTTGTCTGCAGAGGACAGTTATACGAAACAGAATGGCTCTCTCATAAGAGTCATGAGCCACAAAGGGTGTATGGCAGCAGAGCAAAGAGGACAGAGTGGAAGACCCTGAGAGAATGGTGACTCAATTGTCTGCATCAGACAACTGGGAATCTGTGAGTCATTTGTTGGTGGAATTCTGGTAAGTAACTGGGAGTCAGTTTAAAAGAGGGTAGAAAAGAGGGGGTTAATTTCTAAAGCTGGGCAAACAGAAGCTCATTTCAACATATGTTAGTGATAAGAAATGAAGTGTAACCTTATATTGTAGTCTGAGTCACTCTTTATAAGTTTGCTTCCATAGAAGTTAAGTGTTAGAAGAGTTCAAGTGAAGATCAATCTTTAGAATATAGAAGGTCACCTCCAGGGATAATTTTTTTTTTTTTAATTTTTGTTTGGTACGAGTAGTTTGCCTCTTGTATAATGCCTGATCCAAGGTGAAGGTAGGATGGTGTGGAAGAAACTAGCATTTTTTAAGATCCTACTACATGTTATGAATGTTGTATATCTTATTTCACTCAATACTCAGAAGAACTCCATGAGATTCTTTCAGTCCTTGAATTGGTTAAATTTAATGAGCAGGCTATGTATACCAAAAACTGTGCTAAGCAAGGGGAGTACAATGGTGAATGAAAACACCACCACAGGCTCACTGTGTTTATAGTCTAGTGGAGGAGACAGACTTAGCTAACTGTTTATTAATAAGTGTAAGATTATAACACAAGTTCTAGAAAGTACTATATGATGCTCATCAGAATGCACAAATAAGAAACCTGACCTTTAATGAGGGGGGACCAAGGAAGGCATTTTTAAGAAAATGACGTTTGATCTGAAATCTAAAAAAAAATAATAGTTAACCAGTTGAAAAGGAAGAAGAGGGTATTTGTATTCTGAGTAGAATACATATGTGCAAAGGCCCTGGGGTGAAGAAAGCATGGCATTTTTAGGTGTGTGAAAGAAGCACCATTTGGCAACCACCATAGTAATAATTATTTCAGGCAGGAATCATCACTGGATTCTAATAGTAGAAAATGAAAGTTTGATAAGGAACATGATTCTACATAGTCTCAAAGTAGCTCTCATAAGATTTTTCTTATTACAAAGGGAAAAATAGTAACATTTCAGTGGAGAAACCCAAGAGATATCACTTTAACTAAGTGACCAAAGTAATATCACAATAGCAGTAATGGGATAAATTGATATCACATGCTTCCTGATATAACGCACTAAGAACACAAAATCACTTCTATGGTATTTCTGCCAAAAGTGTATAACCTGTATGTAATCATGAGGATCCATCAGACAACTCAAAATGAAAGACATTCTACAAAATAAATCAGAGGACTTTTTAAAAATGTCAGTGTCATAAAAGACAAAGAAAGAGTGAGGAAGTATTCCAGATGAAGGAATTGAAAGAGAAATGGCATTTTGTAGAATGTGTGATCCTGAATCCTGGAGAAGAAAACACTTTTTTCCTTTGCTATAAATGACATTAGTGGGGTAACTAGTGAAATTTGAAAGAGGTTTGTAAATTAGAAAATAGTACTATATTTATATTAATTTATTTTTGATGCTCGCAAAAAGTTCAGAAAAATAGAGAGAGAATCTAAAAAGAGTTTAACATTAGAGGAATATGTGCGAAGGGTACACAAGAACTCTTTGTACTGTTTATGCAATCTTTCTTTAAGTCTGAAATTATTTCAGGGTAAAAGGTTAAAACAACAATGGCGCCTGGCTGGCTCAGTCAGGAGAGCATAAGATTCTTGATCTTGGGGTTGTGTGTTCAAGCCCCACTTTGGGTCTAGAGCTTACTTAGAAAAAAAGACTAAAACAACAAAAATATGTGACAGAAGACCTCAACAGGTGGAGCTCAATAGACAAAGAATGTGAGGCCACATGAAGCTGAACTAGTAAAGAAAGCTCAACCCATGGTGTCCCTGAAAATTACATTAAGATGTTGCTCTTTATCCTGAAAGTGAAGGGAAGCCACTGAAAGGTAGGTAAATGACATGATCAGACCAGCATTTTGTAAAGATCATGCTGGTTGCCGGGCAAAGGAGAGAGACTGTAGAGCGTCCAGAATAACTACTACAGGGAGGCCAGTTAGGTGGGAACATCATGGATGGCAGTGGGCAGATGGATGGATTAATGAGCTACTTGGTGGTTAACAATGACAATGACAATGACAATTCCAAGCATTGGAATGGGCTGGAAATGGGAAAGGATGAGCAGAGAGAGTGGGAATTGAAATGGACCCCTGGGTTTCTCGTTTACACAATTAGACAACAGGAACCTCTCTCAGGGAAGATGGAAAGAGAACCAGGTTTGAGGAAGTCCAGAGTTTGACTGTGGGTGTGTTGAATTCAGGTCCCTCTGAGACATGCAGGTACAGCTGTCGGCCGGAGAAGGTCGGTGGGTGGGGTGGGGAGTTGTACCTGCATGGGGGTGGGAATTGGGGATGTGGCTGAGCTCCCCTAGAGAGCTGGGAGCAGGTATAGAGAGGAAAGAGCGCTTGGCCTCGAGGGGAGCCTTGAGCACCTCTGTTGAGTCTGTCTGTGCCTTTTCCCTCATTTCTTACATGAACAACAGGCTCTACAGCTAGTAAGTGATAGGGACTGAAGTGGAGTCTGAATTCCAATCTCTGCCTTCCCCAGGAAGTTCTCAAAAAGTGCAAGATGTAGCCTTGTTTTAGGTCCTTTTCCAGTTTTATGCAAAACCAGGCTGGAAAAAAAAATGTACTAAGAAAGAAGTGACATGGAAGAAGAGATTTCCATTTCCTCCTGTCTCTGGATGCCAAGTTAGGGAGTTGTTTTTTTGTTTGTTTGTTTGTTTGTTTGTTTTTTAAGATTTTATTTATTGATTAGACAGAGATCACAAATAGGCAGAGAGGCAGGCAGAGAGAGAGAAGGAAGCCCCCGATGGGGGGCTAGATCCCAGGACCCTGGGATCATGACCTGAGCCGAAGGCAGAGGCTTTAACCCACTGAGCCACACAGGCGCCCCTGTTTTGTTTTGTTTTGTTTTCATCACTTAAGAAAAACAAAAAGCCAGACATTCTTGTATAGGTTTCAATGCTTGCTTCTTGTCTGTCCTCAGAAGCATATTGGAAGGACTCTCTCCTTATTATAAGCAAATCCTTGTGTGTAAGGGGTAAGAAAAAATCTATCCCAGGTCTGGGTGCAAATTTCTGTGGTTAGGCTTCGCTGAGTTGCTCCCTCCCTGAACTTTAATATTCGTCTCTAGTTATCATGTAAGAAATGACAAGCCAGCTTAGCTGGGGCCCAGGGTAAAACTGGAATAGTCCTACTTCTCTACTTCTCTACTTCCTCAGGCCATGGCTTTATAACTGGACTGAGGAATTTCACGTGTTATTTACAGACCACATGTTACCTAGAAATTTCATACCTAGGATTCCATTGACCTTTCCTCAGTTAAGCAACACAAACTCACAACTGTCCCTTGGACATCTGGTTAGGAAGCCTAGGTAACTCCCAGCTGATGAGGTTGGCTGCTGGTGAGTCCTGAATCCCCAGGATGCCGTGGTGGGAAGTGAGAAGCCAGCCTTAGAACTCAGCAAACTGAAGCCTTTAGAGCAACAGGCTAAAAGAAAAGGCACAATGATATGAAGCTTGGGGATAAGCCAGAAGCCCACCTGGGCTTTTAGATAGTTTTTAACCATTTAAGTACATTCACACATTCATTTGATCTTTCACTGTGCTTTACCATCAGCAAGTATGCTCATACCCACACTTAAGGCCCACACTTGGGCCCAAGACTTCTTCCTGAAACTCACAGTTATCTTTGAAAGGAATGCAGAAATGTCTGTTCATGTCCTCTGCCCATTTCTTGATTGGATTATTTGTTCTTTGGGTGTTGAGTTTGCTAAGCTCTTTGTAGATTTTAGATACTAGCCCTTTATCTGAAAGGAATGGTGTATTTTTCAGACAAGCAGATAAATACAGTGTTTATACATGCTGTTAACATAAGGGGACGCTGGGAGAAAGGTAGATAGAAACCCTACTAGTTTTGTGACTTTTTCAGTATCTAAAATTATTTCAAGATAATAAAGTTTTTCTTAAGATGGCATTCCACTATCTTCTGGTTTCTATCATTTCGATGAAAGGTGAACGACAATTCAAACCATTCTTCTTCTGCTATGACATGTCATTTTTATACTATGTCATTTTCTCTGGCTGTTTTCAGTATTTTCTCTTTATCTTTGGTGTTAGAAATTTGCCTCTGATGCACCTAAGCATAACTTTTTTATATTTACTATGTGTGGTTTTCATTGGGATTCTTCCATCTCTAAATTTATGTCTTTCAATAAATTTGGGGAATTTGCATCCATTCTATCGTTAAATACTTTTTTCTGCCTCCATGTCTCTCTTCTCTCTGGGATTGGACTTCTGTAGATTTCACAGTGAGATTCCTTTCTTCTAACTTATTGGAACCATATTTTCCTTCATTAACAAAATTTAATGACCATTTATTTTTAAATCTCTGTATGCTGATTCCAAGAATCGATCCTAAATAATTTCTTAGGGTTTTAGTATATTTTTTGTCTTTTCTCTTAAGACTGAAGAACATTTCTTTGTTCTTCATATGTCAAGTAATTTTGAATTGAATTAACCTTCTTAATGCTATGTTGGAGGGACATTGGATTCGTTTTTACTCCTTCAGAGAATGTTGATGTTTTGTTTTAATAGTGAGTTAATTTGACTCATATTGTCAATTCTGTCTTCGGGCAATGGCTCAAATCTCACATCTGAAGTTTTGGTTTCCTCTGTGGCACCTGGATTATGTCCCCGGCATACATGGTTCATGGACCAGCCAGAAACTTGGGCAGAGTTTAGACACAGAACTCAGGACTCTGATATTCTCCTTTCCAGGATTCTAATCTCACTTCCCAGTCACCATGGTATTCCTGATCTGTATTCCTGATCTCATTAGGTATCTCCTAATCTTTGGGACAGAAAGATAGAAGGACAGGTCTTTTAGCAGAGTTTTATCCTCTCATACAGCACTAACTGTGGTCTGCCATCAAGCTAAAAGTCACAAACATGGGGCCCCTTATTGGTCTCTTCTTGCAGATTTTATCTCCTGTTCAGACTTTGTCCCTCCCCCCATTGAAAGATGGTAGTTGTTACCTCTGCGTTGGTGGGGTCCAGAGGGTGCCTACTCACACATGCCCTTGGCTGCTGTTTCCTGATCTGCTTCTCTCTGGGCCAGGACCACTTACTCCTTGACATATGCATCAAAGAGAAGCAACTCAGACCCTTGGGCTGATTTCTCAGCACTTCCCTTTGCAGCAGCATCTTCAAGCCCTTGCTTACTGAGTAACTTTGAAGTCCAATTGCCTCTCCAAGCACCATAACATAGCTGAAAACTGCTTGGCTTCTCTCCCACTTCACAGGTGCCATTTCTCATACCTTCAGTCCCTCTTCCCAATATTTCAAATGGAGTTTTGCTTTGTCTTTATTCATGCTTTCTGGTTATTCATGGCAGGAGGTTTGGTCTTCTATGTGCTAGTTTGCCAGTGTTGAAAGTGGAACATCAACACCCAAGTTTTTAAAATCAAGCTACATGATTCACTTATGCATACAGCAACAAGAAGGTACTTCGGGTAAAATATTTATAAGACAAAAGTAGTTATAAAAATCAGAGTTTTAAAGATGTAATTCAAGTCAGTGAACTCCCCATATCATGGTGAATAAGCACATTTGCTTTGCAGTAGCCAGATCTTAACTCAAATCCTACTCTGCTGCCTCCTAGATAAATAATGTTGGACAAATTACTCAAGTTCAGTTTTTTCACTGTAAGAGGGAAATAACAGTACTTCCCTCCTTCTAACTAATAGTACCCTAATACTTATTTTGAGGGAACAAAATGAATTACTCTTTGTTAAAATCCTTAGTATGAATAAATATCCATGAGGTACAGGTATGACAGGAAGGAAGGAAGGAAGGAAGGACAGAAGGGTAATGCATATATAACAGGGCCTAAAAATCATTATGGATAAAAAAGAAGAGAACACAAAAGCCACAGGATATTATGCATGCATTAGTTTTCTTTTCCTGTTATAACATGTTACCATAACCTCAGTGGCTTAAAAAACCACAAATTTATTATCTTAGAGTTCTGCAAGTCAGAAGTCTAAAATGAGTTGACAGGGTTGTATTCCTTCTAAAGGCCCTAGGAAAAAGTCCCTTGCCTTGCCTTTTCTAGCTTCCAGAGCTGCCCGCATTCTTTGGCACAGGGCCCCACGTCCCTCTGGCTTCCACTTCTGTTGCTGCCTCTCCTTCTCTGACTCTGACACACTTGCCTCCCCATTATCAGGACCCTTGTGATTACATTGGACCCACTCCTACACTTCAGGATAGTCTTCTCTTCTCAAGATCCTTAATTTAAGGACATCTGCAAAATTCCTATTATCATGTAAGGAGACAGTCACAGATTTGGGGATTAGCATGTGGAAATATAGGGGCAGAGGCATTATTCTATAATATACCACAATATAACACCATCTTGAATTTAGTGCCATCCTTCTTACAACTGAGCTATGAGTCACCAAATACATTGGCTTTGAAATGTAATTTGAGCATCCACTTAAGTTTCATCTTCATCATTGTTAAATGGTCCAAAATCCTAAAAAATTGGCCTTTTAAACCTCTAGGTAGCTACACATCAGATTCTGAATTGCAAGACAGTTGAATCATGTCTTAGAGCCATCATTTCAGATAACATTCTTACCAGTTACCCATGCTTCGTTTTGAGTGAATGGTTTTCAAAAGAATTTCTATTGTCCTGCAAGTGTTGGAGAGATGATAAAATAAGAATCATTTGGCCATTACTTTCCTACTTTTTCTAAAAGTGCTGGATAGTCCTTTTATTCCAAGTAATTTTTTTTTCTTGGACAGACATCCTGGGGTTAAGCAATCAACTACTCTAGTAATTATGCTATATTCTTTTCCTTGCTAGCTTATTCCCCCCACCCTTTCTATATTACCTTCTTCCTTCTATACATGTATCCTTTTCCCCAGGGCTGGCATTAGCTCTCTGTCCACTTGAAACACCATTGTAATGGCTATATGCCTTTACAGCCATCATCTAAGGACCTCTCCTTTATAATGTAAATGTATTACACAAGCAAACTAACCACTGTAACCACCTACCCCCCCCAAGTGACCAACCCAATAAATGCTATTTCTATATCACAGTCCAATGCAGGTTGGTAAGAC
>RCUC01065287.1:0-11489 GCA_003697995.1 Taxidea taxus jeffersonii
GAAAAATGTTAAATACTTTATAATATTATATGAGAGAGGGATTTGAAAGTGCAAATAGCGCATTTGCAAAGAGTGAAGATAGTATGTACATGTCTGATAATGTTATGCAAGGAAAAGTGCCACTGAAAGAACAATTAATAAAGAAAAATATCAGTTAAATGCTTTGTTTCATTTTTTCTGTTTCTGAAATTCTTAAAAGGATGAGATCCCTTTCAGAATTCATAATGCTGGGTTTGGGTCGTTTTTGCATTTTATATGTGTGCAGCTGTTCTTCCACTATAAGTATGCACATCTGCTCATTAGCAATACAATATAATTCCCACTGTCTAATTATTTGCAGATGATAGATTCCTTGTACATGGTCTAAAAAAAGGATAGTCCTTCAAAAGTGGTGACTTATTAAAAAAAAAAAAGTAACTTGAGAGGGTCAGCACAACCAAGTTCAGATATTAATTTGGCAAGTTCAAATATATGAACACCAGCACTTAATTGCCAACTTGATGAGAAACAGAAGGAAATAAGACTTTTTTTCTCTCTCCAATCAATGTTTCCCTCTCGCTTCTCTACCATACACCTGGAAAGAGGCTAGGAAGCAAACCTTCTGAAGATGGAAAGGACCAAGCCCACTGCCCATTCTCAAAGACTTTTTGGGAATAACACACATAAAGCAAAAAAGCATAAAGCAATAAAGCATGGTGAGTGTGTTAGGACATGCAGGGTGGGGAGATGTGGAGCCCAAGGGCACTGAATGGAAGAGAATCCTTGGTGGAGGTGGGGAGAGTTTTTCATTTCAACTATTGGCCAAAGAGCCCCATTAATCCCCTACTCATGACACTGAAGGCTAAGGCAGAAGGCTCAGGGTGTATAGTCCTCGGGCCCCATAAAACCTAACACCACAGATCATGTAGCCCACTGGGGAAAGCCAGACAAAGCTTTCTGAGGACAACTGGGGACTCACTGTGAGAGGCGAAGGCTGAGAGTGGGAGGAAAAGTGGTGCTGAGAAGTTGACTGAGGATCAAGAATATGAACCAAGCACAGGAAAAGATCAAAGATATTCAGAACATGAGCTGGGAAAAAGTGAAGGGATACTAGGATTCCAGAAGGAGCAAGACAAACAGAAGTTGGTGACCTGGCTCTTACAGAGACAGGATGAGTCTGGTGGCTATTATCTATGGCTGCTTACTCTGCTAGCACTGGCCTCACACAACAGACTACAGTCCCTCATACATCCCAGCACACATTTGTGTGGTAGGAACTGTTTGGCAGATGGCGCAGGAGAGGTTTCATTCATTTGTTCTAGACAAAATATTTTATGGGAACCTCACTTTCAAGACTTTTCTTTTCCTTCTCTACAACAGCTGAACCTATATTGTTCACTCCCAGGGCTGTTCTTATATATAGTTGGGGGGCAGTGGTCAGAGAAGACCTCTCTGAAGACACGATGCTTGAAGCTGAAGGAAAGGAAGGAAGGAGCCAATCTTGAGCTGCAGGCTGACTGAGCAGTAGGTACTAGGCCCCAGGGAAGAAAGCATGTGTGTCTTCCAGGAATGGAGTGAAGGAGGGCACAGATGCTGCAGTTGCATAAGAGAGTGCCAGGCAGTCGGGCTGGCCATTGTAAAGAGTCTGTATGTTAAAACATCCTGCCCAAAATGGACAACCCGTAAAGTGCTTTAAGCAGGACAGGGATCTATGTCATTATATGTCATGATGTGTCGTGATGAGGAGAGGTCATTATGGAGAGTGGATTCGGAAAGACAGGCCAGTCAGGGGGCTACCGTAGCAGCCGGATGAGCGAGAATGACAGCTCAGACCCAGGCACTCAAGTGAAGATAGAAAGAGATGAGACTCAGTGAGGTGCCGTAACTTTCCCAGGTCACGTAGCTAGTTCACAGCAGATCCAGGAAAGCCATATCTTCTCTAACCCTAGGGTCCATACTCTTGATAGATTTGATTAAAGATGCTTTAATTAAGGAAACATTTTAATTAAGATCTTCAGAAGAGTGACTGGGAGTCCATCACCAGCTCCTAGTGGAAGACTATTTTAGTAAGGATATAGGTTCAGCTGTTGTCGAAAAGGAAAAACAACAACAAAAATCCCTAACTGAACCAAATAACAGTAGGTTACAGAAGATAGCTTTTGCACTGAGTCCAGCCTGGGATAGTAACTCTGGGAGCTTCTAGCTTGTAGCTTCTTCATTATAAGTGTGGGGCTTCCATCCCTGTGGTCCAAACTGGCTCACCACTACCTCTACAGGCAACTTGAGGGAAGGAACAAAGGGAAAGAGAAAACTCCTTGCTCTAAGCACACAGAACCCAGAAGTTGTACACCATCACCTCTACTTATGCCCTGGTATTCAGAACTCGGACACATGGCCATACTTGACCATAAGGAGGCTGAGAAATTTAGTCTTTTTTGGTGGCTACAAATCCAGTTAAAATTCCAATCCTACAGAAGTGGGGGAATTGACATTGGGGTCAACCAGCAGTCTCAGCCAGCAGGCATCTTCAGAAAGGCCATTGCTCCTTCAGGAGTACACTGGAAGAGTCCCCCACCTGTAGCCACAGTCCCCTGAGAAGGCCTGGAGCTACTACAAGAGGTCCACAAATCCAACCATGCAGCAGGCATAGCCTAGAGTCTGTAGAATGCATTGTGTATATGAGCATTTCCATTTTCCAGAGGTACGTGACATTGTGGTGGTTAATAAAATAAGCATTCAATTTAAAGTGTAATTAAATTCACAGTGGCATCTTAATATATTTGCTTTAAAGGGGCTACTAAGAACACAACTATATCACATGGGGGATCCATAAAATCATTTGTGCTTAGAAGAGTTCTTACTAGTCAGAAGTTTTTTGTTTTTTTTTTTTAAGATTTTTATTCATCTACTTGACAGACAGAGACCACACAAGCAGGCAGAGAGGGGAGGGGAGAAGCAGGCTCCCCGCCAAGCAGAGAGCCCAATGCGGGACTCGATCCCAGGACCCTGGGATCATGACCCGAGACGAAGGCAGCAGCCCAACCCACTGAGCCACCCAGGTGTCCCCCTACTAGTAAGAAGTTTGAGCCCCTCTGATGCAAGGAAAGAAAATATCCTTGAGCTTTAGACAGAGCTGGGTCCAATTACTGCCATCAACATTAAGCAAGACTGCCAATCTTTTGGAACCTTATTTTCTCTCTTCTGTTGATGGGGTTACAATGAACCCCACTTTATAAGGCTGTGGTAAGATTAAATGAAATTATAAATTTAAAGCATCTATCACTAAGACTGGCCCAGAAGAAATAAAATCTTGCCATTTGCAATGACTTGGATGGAACTAGAGGGTATTATGCTTAGTGAAATAAGTCAATCGGAGAAAGACAACTATCATATGATCTCCCTGATATGAGGAAGTGGAGAAGCAACATGGGGGTTTGGGGGATAGGAAAAGAATAAATGAAACAAGATGGGATCAGAAGGGAGACAAAGCATAAGAGACTTAATCTCACAAAACAAACTGAGGGTTGCCGGAGGGGAGTGGGGTAGGGAGAGGGTGGTTGGGTTAGGGACATTGGGGAGGGTATGTGCTATGGTGAGTGCTGTGAAGTGTGCAAACCTGGCGATTCACAGACCTGTACCCCTGGGGCTAATAATACATTATATGTTAATTAAAAAAAAAAAAAAGACTGGCCTAGAAGAGGTGCTTGAAAAATGTTGCCCTCCCTTCTCCCAGGGTTGAGGAGAATAAAACAGGTTAAGAATTCAGATTTGTATCAACTGAGACAAAGCTGAAATCTTTCAACATTGTGTGTTTGTGCCCTTGTGGCTTAGCCCAAGGTACAGGCCTGTGCCCTGTATCTTCATGCAGGAACAGGACTGAAATGGTGTAATTCACACAGAGAGGGTACTAGGTAGAGGGATACAGATCAAGCATGAGTGGCTGGGATCTGATCTGGTTCTTTGGATGACTCTGTCAGCGGCCAAGTTAAGGAGCCACCTGTCTGTCACCCTCAGAACCACAACTACCCAGCCCCCCAGCAGCCACTCCATCACAGAATGGCAACATCAACAATGCTGAAACCTTTCCAACTAACAGGAAGGACCAAAGAAACCTTGTGGGTAGAAAACCCACACTTTTGTAGGTAGAAGGTAAATACTTTCCCACAGAAATCAAGGATATAAAAAATAACTCAATAATTGGGGCACCTGGGTGGCTCAGTGGGTTAAGCCTCTACCTTTGGCTCAGGTCATGATCTCAGGGTCCTGGGATCGATCGAGCCCCGCATTGGGCTCTCTGCTCAGCGGGAAGCCTGCTTCCCCCCACCTCTCCCTGCCTGCCTCTCTGCCTACTTGTGATCTCTGTCAAATAAATAAATAAAATCTTAAAAAAAATAACTCAATAAGCTCATTGAAACTGTACTGTTGTATTGAGAAGGACATAGCTATAATGCCTGGCACTTGCATGATGCTTGACCATTGTCAAGTTATTCTCACATTATTTCATTTAATTCTTATGACGTATGCAGTATAGGCATTATCCCCTTTTGGCAGATGAGAAAACAGCTCAGATTGAGTAAGTGTCTTGGCCAATGTCACACAGTTGGGAAGGGGTAAGGTGGGCCGAGAACCCAAATCTCCTAAGTCTCAGGCTCTGCCATGTTGTCTGGAGACTAAGGAGTCTGGACTCCACATGGTCAGGGATGAGCATGTTCTAATCTATCCTTAGGAGCCTGGAGGAGTCATATTTGTCCCAAGAGTACAATAGGGCATATTAGCTTAAACAGTGGTATCTGAGTGCTTCAGCAAAACAGAGGTTTTGTGGTAATTGATAAATTAAGAGAAAAAACTATTCCAATTACTGGCCAAATCTATGACAACACTATTAGGTCTGTTACTTCACCTGAAGCTAATCCACTGGGTAGAAATCTCTTAGGACTCAATGTCTATTGGCTGTGAAATATCTTTAAAAGTCTACATTTTCTGACAACTCTCTTACCAGCTTTGCTCCCTTCCAAATGGCAGACTGGGGGAATTTCTGCCTTGCCATTAGGGCAGATACCAATAGAGCTCCTACAGTACCTGAGGCAGTCAAAGACATGCAGGATTTCTCTGCCTAGTCTATGCCATGAAGATCTAATTGAACTGAAAGGGGACTTTAAGCTGAAATTCTTGCTATTTCTACCACAGCAAATCCTGAACATTAGCAAGAGTCCCCACATTTGCAAGTATCATTCTAAGATATTGCTTCTCTCACAAAACAAAATGAATCATAACTAAAAAAAAAAAAATTAAGTGACCCTTTCAAATGCTTAATGACTCTACAAAGTACTAAAGTCCTTCAATATGCTAATTAAAATACATTTCTCTTGAAATGTTTCTGTTGAGACTCGTCAGTTTTCTGGGCAAAAACTCACATCAAAGGTCAATAACTTCTCAAATTGACTCGAGTTTTGTCTTTTTGTCTATAAGTAACTCTGACATAGGCAAGTGTATCCCTTATGCAGCGTTAAGAATCACTCATGCTTCTGACAACAACCTAGAGTGGGTTATTGCTTCACCGATGAAAGTCTCCACCAAATCCAATGTCCTGCTGTCTTCTGAAATGTCCACTGAGTAAGATCAGTCAATCTTATGTGCCTCTACTTCCTTCATCTGTTCTAATGGGTGGTCTCTTTTCTGTGCCACTGAATACTAAGAAAAGTGACAGAAATCACCAGGTGACTTCAAGTAGAGAAGTTAGAAGCTGTGTTCAGATGGTCATGTTCAATTGCATCCCAGCTATCTCCCACTTCATGCCCATTCTTCAGGGAGTGGGCTTCAAATTCTTACCTCAGAAAAATTACATGTGATACATGTTTTAGACCTTCAGGGTTCCCTAGGAATATTAAATTCATTGGCTTCAGAGTTCTGAATTTATTTTTGCTTTTAAATTTCCAGTGTTAACATATACTTGTTTTAATGATTTCAGGCTCGTGTGTTGGTCTTATACACATTTATCTGAAGGCTCGTTTGATCTCAGTACATTTGGATTAAACTGTTTTCTTCCTATAGAAATAGACTTTCTCTGTGCATTAGCAAGGGGCTAGATACTGCTGCTTTTTACAGACAACTTGGTGATTCAGCATGACCTAACCCAGTGCCTGGCAAGCAGAGGAGACACAAGATCAATGTCATTAATGACTGACTGTCTTTCATAATAGTTTAGAAATATTGAGATGATCGGATATGTATTTAGGCCATATATCCCAAATCTCAAGCCCCAATTCTTAATTCTGAATTATGAAGGAACCCCCTAATCAAACCAACAGGTCTTGAAGAAATAATCTTTAGTGTCCTCCACTCCACGTCTGAGTCAGTGATAAATTTATTAACCAAATGGCTTTAGACCTCTGATTTACAGAGCCAAATGAACATGGTTTAACTAATAAATACATGTAATAACATGTATAATAATATGTGTGATATAATAAGCACCATGATTAAGTTGAATGAGTGGATTAACAAGGATTTTTGTTGTTGTTGCAATTAATAGAAACCCAACAAACTAGCTTCAGTTAAAAAAGATGGAGAAGGGTAGGTACCTAGTAGTTCTCATAACTGATAGGTCCTCAGTCTCCTAAAGATTCTCTATTCTCATCTCTTGTTTTTCTGTGTCTCTGCTCAACTTCCTCCCTTGTTTCTCCTGTAGACAAGCTCTTTCCACATACAGAACAACTCCACCTTGGCAGCCCCAGAAAAGGGAGAACACCTTTTTCTCTCACATGACAGTCCCAGGGAAGGACTCCATATTGTCCTGCTTGGGTCACATGCCCATGCCTTGAAACAAACACTGTTGCCAACAGAAACAGACACTGTGATTGGCCAGGCCTGGATCATTTGATCACTCATTTTGCCCTATTTCCAGAAGTGTCATGGGAAACTTTGGAATGCAGAAAAAGATTTTCCCATAGCCCATTACACTAAACTCTCCAACAAAAGTAATCCTAGTAATAATGTGGAAGATCAGATATCCTGTGATTTAATATTTGTGAACATATACTGCCTCAAGCACTATTCCAAGTAGAAACAGACCTATTCAAGGATAAAAAAAAAAAAAAAAAAAAAAAAAAAAAGCTCTTTCTCTACATGCATAATTTGCCTAAAATATCAGGGTTAAAAATATGTCATTCAACAATCAAATCCTATTGTCTGTGAACCCCATCAGTAGCACTTTCAACTTTTGGCTTATAGAATTGAAGCTGAAGATTAATCAGATGACCTCTAAAGTCTCTTCCTGTCTATGAGTCTACGAACCCTCTGTTAGAATCAAAATACCTCTGGAAGAATAGTATACCAAGCTATTACTTTATTGGACAGTATTATGGGCTGAACTGTATTTTCTCCAAATTCATATGTTGAAGCCCTAGCTTTTAGTACCTCAGAATATAATCTTACTTGGAGATAGAGTCTTTAAAGATTAAAATTAAGGGACATCTGGGTGGCTCAGTTGGCTAAGTGTCTGCCTTCAGCTCAGATCATGATCCAGGGTCTTGGGATCGATTCCTACATCAGGCTCTTTGCTCAGTGGGGAGCCTGCTTCTCCCTGTGTCTGTCACTCTCCCTGTTTGCTAGCTCTCTCTCTCTCTCTCTCTGCAAATAAATAAATAAAATCTTTTTTAAAAGAAGCTTAAAATTAAATCAGGTCATTTGGGTGGGCTCTAATCCAATCTAGGTGGCATTTTTATAGGAGGAGGAGATTAGGACAAAGATACACATGGAGGAAAGACCATGTGAACAGGACCCAGGGAGAACATGTACATCTACAAGCCAAGGAGAGAGGCCTCAGAAAAACCCAAACCTGCCAAAGTCTTCATCTCAGACTTCTAGCCTCTTGAACTGTGAAAAAATAAATTTCTGTTGTTTAAGCCATGCAATCTGTGGTACTTTGTTATTAGCAAATAATACACACAATAAACCAAGAATTTCAAAGAGGACTGAGGCACAGTAGAGACAAATTTGATAATGGGATAGAGAGAATAAGAGGTTCCTTTAAGATTCTTTTAAAGAGTAGAACTCCCCTTAAGATTCAGGGGCCAGGACTAGTGACATAGTTAACTGAGGTGTGCTAGTAAAGATGGGATAAAATAGGAAAGAAGTTAAGAGAAGGAAGGAGAGAGAAGTGCATAACAGACTTTCCCCTTTTTGAAATTTTGCCAGGGCTAGACATAAAGTGATTGTATCAGGACAAGACACTATGGTTGGCCAAGTCAAAGGCCACATACCCAACTTTGTGGGCCTACGGGGAGCCTGACTCCTACATGACTTCAGGCTGTCCTGGACTCCGAATGTGTGTCTCCACTGAGAACTCTGAAACTCTGAGCATCCCTCCCTGACCTTTGGCTTTGGGAGCCAAATGCTTACTCCATCTGGATCAAAGGCTTGCCAGCATGAGCTCTTAGCCATCATCACTCTTATTTATGATGCTCACTGTCAGAGCTTCCTGCTAGGATAACCCTAAGTTTGTTAGGCCTGCCTTACACATATGATAGGCCAGGTCCAATAGTCCAAACTAGGGTGAATCTGAAACTTCTGACTATAGTATTCTTAAGCTACCAGTTCTCTACCTCCCCTGACCCATACCTCACCATCCCCCCACTCTACCCCCACCCCCAAGCTATGCCAAACCAGGAAAGCCTGCTCCTGGCATCCTTCCTAGGCCTTCACCCACCCTGATAGATTTGCCTGGATCCTGAACCTGCATTACCCTGGCTCCTTTATCATTTTGTTACTCTTGCCTTAGCTCTGACCTTTGCCCTCTAGCAAATCACCCAGGCACTAGGTGGTACTTAGAACCAGAACTCAAGACCAACCACCCTGTACTGCCAGGGTCGTATTAAAATTCCACCACAAAGCACAATTTGGAAAAGCACATCCCCTTCTTCAGAAACAGCCAACACAGCATACCCGCTACACAAAAACCTGACACCAAAGGGAAAATATTTTAGTTAAACAGACTGATTGCTAAATGAACAGGGTTTGTGAAAATCACATCTATTATATAGGACTTTTCAGTTCATAAGCCTCATAATATCAGATCATCATATTGGCAAGGTAGTGCTTGTAAGGCTGTTAGGATAAAATCTGGAAATTGCTTCATTATTGAATATTACAAATGATATTTGCCAACAGGGAATTTTGCTTGTGTGTGCATTCAAATAAAATTTCTGGCCACCATTGTTTATAGCCCAAATATATTAATATCACCATATAACAAATTCCAAAGAAGACAAATGAAATATTTAAATAACCCAAGCATCGTGGACCCACTGACTACTGCATTTTACCTTTATGTTCTTTTTTTTTTAATCACCCACAGACATTTAAAAAAAAATCCTGATAATGTCAAAAGATGAGAAAGGCTAAATTCAGGGAAATAAAAGAACCATAAATCAGGAAAACTTTGGAGCTGCTAGAAAGACACTTTAATTTTGTAGACAAAAGACTGCATTAAGGAGGAATAATGCAATAATCAAAGGTGAACGAATCTCTATTGTCTGGCGTCTTTCTCTGTGGGAATTTTCCCACCCCTGACAGCTGTAAAGGGGGGAGGAGCGCAGACTGTGGCTGTGCCTTTATTCTCTCCCCCGTTTGCTCCCCGGCCCCTCCTCTCCTCCGTCAATAAATGTCTGCAATCATATTCTTGAGCTCCTGTGTGATTTCAAGGTTCATCTC
Source organism: Taxidea taxus jeffersonii (assembly GCA_003697995.1). NCBI lineage: Eukaryota > Metazoa > Chordata > Mammalia > Carnivora > Mustelidae > Taxidea > Taxidea taxus. Next base: position 9,691 of record RCUC01065287.1, read on the forward strand.
TTCCATGCAGCTCAAACACTAATTATCCCAGCTGTAATTAGTAAGATAATTAAATACTGGCTCACTCATCTACCTTGGGTCGGGTCATGATTCTCCCAGAAGACCTTGAGCAGTTCCTCAAAGCTGATGCGTTCTGGCTGGTACACCACTCGGACTACTTCTGCGTGGCCAGTTTTTCCTTGAGAGAAACAGAATGTGCAACCAAAATTTACTGACAACACCCATCTACTACAAGTCATCTGTTTCCACAGAACCACCAGACAAGGGCTCATGTTCTTCCCTCTGCGGCAAGGGTGGGAGCCTAACAGTACGTTAGCTAACGATTTCATAGCAAGTCTGTCGCTGGTTCTGTCTCCATAAAGGCATACAGTTGTCCTCTGGCGAGCTTCCTGAGGGTGATGACTTCTCGTCATTGGCTCTAATTTTTTTCTTTAATTTCACAAGACAACAAACTCGGGTTTTCATTTTTTTTTTTTTAATCTCACCCTTGGGACGCCTGAGTGGCTCAGTTGGTTAAGCGGCTGCCTTCAGCTCAGGTCATGATCCCAGCATCCTGGGATCAAGTCCCACATCAGGCTCCTTGCTCAGCAGGGAGCCTGCTTCTCCCTCTACCTCTGCCTGTGCTCGCTCGCTCTCTCTCCCTCTCTCTCCGACAAATAAATAAATAAAATCTTTTAAATAAATAAATTAATTAATAAATCTCACCCTTATGAAACCTTATGGATCCAATGTGACAATGTGCTCAAGGTCTGGAACTCGGCGAGGGGAATGAGCCAATTTATTCTTATTATCGCTCCCTGCGATATGCAGTAAGCACAGCTGCACTACAGGGTGACATGGTGCCAGATCAAGAAACCTGGGACAAATAGGCTTCTACCTCATTCACATCAGATCGATTTGTTAATGGAGGGACATATTTGCTGTGCCCTTAACACAGGGGCAACAGGTCAGGTTCACATACTCAGTGGGGCGCAAGGCTTTTCTCAGCCTATTTCATCTGGACTGCAGTGAAGGTTTCTGTGTTAGCGTGCCCATTCTCAGAGGTAGTCCCAGGGTTCTGGAGATCAGGGAAGTGGGTGTTTGTAGTAGCCCTTGTACCTCTGGAATTCATGCCCTTCCTTATTTCACAGTGTTAGGATATAGTAAATAATAGAACCCTCCATACATATCATCTCTCTACTTAAATTTGTTTTCCATCTATTTCTGGGCACCTTACGTGCAGTAAAGAATTTAGCTTTGCCCTAAGAGATATCTGGCCTTTCTCTGCCTTGGTCTCTGGAAGGTAATCTGCATCATACCTGATAGGAATATCCTTCTTTCAGGTGAGGCTGGCCACATCAACAGTCTTGGGGTGGAAGCTAGCCCCTTGGAATCTTAGGATCCAGATGGCCACACCCAACAGTGTTAGGGTCAAGGCTGGCCAGGCCAGATATACCATGTGCTGAGACTGGGGGCTTTGGGAAATGCAGAATCAGCTGACCTAAAGACTGAGTTCAACCATGTGGACAATCATCAATCATGCTTATGTAATGAAGCCCAAATAATAATTCTGAACATCAAAGCATGGGGGAGCTTCCTGGTTGACAATACTCTTTGCATGTTGTCACATAGGGATGTCAGGAGGGTAACACATCCTGATTACAGTGGAGACAACACAGAAACTTGGCACTGGAACCCTTCCAGACTCTGCTCTATGCATGTCTCCATTTGGCTGATTTTGATTTGTATCCTCTGCCTGTAATAAACTGTAACCCTGAGGATAACTGTTCTCAGTGAGTTCTGTGAGTCCTAAATGATCA
>RCUC01065289.1:0-11024 GCA_003697995.1 Taxidea taxus jeffersonii
CCCCCCCCCGAGCAGCTGGGCCTAGGGCCAGGGGGAGCTACGAGAGCAGCTCCCCCGGCTCCGCCTCCCGCTCCCGCTCTGCTTCCGCCTTCCGTCCCCGCCGTGGCCGCCGACCTACGCCCACTTCCACTTCCGGGGTCACCAGGGAAGAGACGGGAAGGAAACGAAAAAGCGGTTGGCGGAGGAGCGAGCCAGTTGAGCTAGCGCTGAGTCAAATCAGAGGAGGCGGTCCTGAGGAAGAATGGCCCCGCCCCTTAAAGGGGTCTCTGCTGCCACCCTCCGCGTGCTGGAGTGATAGCTCCGCAGGCTGCACCACTGGTGGGCGCTGTAGCAGTGCCTGCGGACGCGGGACAGATTTTTTTTTTTTTTTTTTTTTTTCAGGGCTCCTCTGGCTGTATTCTTGGGCTTTGCCGAGACTGGGAGATTGAGGACAGCCACCGAGCCACAGTGTTTCCCTCGCAGACAAAACCAGGGAACGTAGAAGAGCCACCACCCCGATCCTTTCCCTGCTGCCTGTAGCGAGGACAGAGGCCCTTTTGTATCATGCGGAGGTGGAGCAGAGGGGAGGACGCCCCGGGCCAGCCCCCACCCTGGCCTCCCTGCAGTACCCCTTCTTTCCCAGCAATCCTCGGCTTCCCCAGCGACTGACCCAGCTGGCGAACTGCCCGGTATAACTGCAGCTCCCACGGCCTGGATCCGCCCTTCGGGACGCTGCTCCAAAGCACTGTCAACGGAGTGGTTCTGGGCGACTAGGAGCGTACCTCCGCTGGGCTCAGGACCCGAGCGGAATGCCAAAAACCACTGCACTCATCTACATGCTGTTTTGCGTTTCATTTGCATACCGAGCTGCTCTCGGTCTACTTCGACACACGCCCCCGCCCCCACGTAGACCCAGCTTGGGTCCCCTTCTCTGCTCGCGCTTCTCTCGTTAGTCCCCTTTCCAGACCCCGTCTTGCTCCGCAAGTTTTTCCGCCCATGAGCCCCTCGCCGGCGCCCCCAGTCCTGTAAAAGCCCCTTCCCCGGGTCCCCGATCTCGACCACCAGGTTCTCCAGAAGACAATACTCCAATTCTCTGGGAAGTGGAAGAAACCAAGCCGGAGGTAGGGGGGCGCTGGGACCCCAGTTGGGAGTTTGAGAGCGTCTAGTTGTCGAGTCATCGCCTGAGCATTCAGAGATCTTTCCCCAAACGTCTTGTGGTGTCCCCAAAACCTGTCCCCGCTATAGCTGGGGGATCTCTGGTCCCAGTCGAGAGCAGTGGGCAAACTGGGTCCCCCCCACCCAAAGGAAAAAAAGTTGGAGGGGCCCGCCCCGTGATGTCACCCCCCACACACACCCTGTTCCCTTCCTCCACCTCCAGGCTGGTTGCATTTAGCTCACGGGGCTGGGGCTTAGGCTTCGGCTTGCAAGAGTTTAGGGGGCAACGAACAGAGTGACCCTGGGTCTGCCCACGCCCGACAGCCGCCCCGACGCCTAGGACCTACGGGCAAGAATGCAGCAGGGGAGTTAGGGAAGCACTTCTACCCTCTCCTCTCCTGAGCCCTGGCAGGGTGGTGAGTAGTCAACACTCCTTCCCCAATCTGTCCTTGTTTAGAGTCCCTAGACTTCCAAGCGGATTGAAGAGAGGAGCCCCAGGGAATCCCCATGCCAACCCTCTAGCCTGTTAGGACCTTGGTGTCCAAAAGAAGACAGATCAAAGTGCCTGCATCCCTCCTACCCCACTCCCACAGTGCCCCCAGTACCAGCCCCTCCTTGGTGTTCTCCTTTCAGGAGCCGAATTCAAATCCTGCTGGCAGCCCGGACACCCCAGGGGGAAAGGGAGGGGTAGGAAAAGTCCCACCAGTGTCCTGAGAGGAGGAGCAAGAGGCTACCAGGATGTGAGATGTCTGTGGACAAGGTGCCTGCTTAGTCTAAGAGGGACCATGGGAACTGGACTGTGGCCAGATGCCCCTTCCCCCCAACAACTCCATCTCCACATGAGCTGGGGCTTCAGAACCTTTACAAAGTGTGGGGACTTTCTCTACTCAATTCCTTGTCCCAAACTCTTGGTGTCTATTTCTTTAATCCCCTCTTCCTTCACTGGGGTTGGAACAGCTGTCCAGAGACCCCACCATGACTCATTCTCTTCTCTTTCTCCTCCTACCCCCTCAATTAACCCCACCTTTCCCAGTCCAATGAGGTAGTATTGAGTCCCAGCTGCAGATGGGGCAAGCTTTCTTTTTAGCTGGAACAAGCTGCTGGCCTTTAGCGCCCAGTCTCACTAGTGTCCTTGGGCCCCTCCTTCCACCGGCCTATGACTTCCTACTCTCCCCATCCCACCCTGGAAAGCTAGGGAGCAGATAAAGTTTCATAACCCTATAAGATTTTAGTTTAAGTTTTACTTAGTGTCCTTGTTTCAGAGGGTAGTAAAAAGACAGCTGGTTCCCCTTGACCCAATCCTGTGGGTTTTTTCAGTTACTCCAGCAAGGCCATGCTCCCTCCTGAAATTGGCCTTTCTTAATGAGAAGCAGAGGTACAGAATTCTCAAGATTCATGGGCACCTGAGTTCCTGCCCCCTACCCCCTTGCAGGTTTCCCAACCCCCTCAAGATATTCATGGATGGATGAAAGGAGCTGACACTGATCTTCCCCTCTGGGATCACCTTTTCTTCTGCCATGGAGGAAGCCCTGTTGCCCCTGGCCATGACCTCTGACCCCAGGCCCTTTAATCAACAACTCCCAGAGCCTCCAGACCCAAGATGTGTCTTGGAACCCCAGGACAATCCTGAACTGGCACCCGCCCTGGTGTGTGCTCTTTGCTGCTGCTTTGGAATCATCTACTGCTGCTTTGGTGAGGGCAGGGCCAGGATTCTGGGGGGCAGCTGCCCAAATCTGTCACCCTCAAGGATGATGCCAACTTTCTCCTTTGCTCCCGGGCCACCTCTATTCCTCTGTCAGGGGATCCCTACCTTTGGTGGAGCCCATGCCGCTCTTGCCAGCTCTTCTTGTCCACACCCTATATCGATGCCCTCTAGCTCTGACCCCTGCCAATTCTCACTTGCTTCTCCCTTCCCCCTCCCTCAAAACTCCATTCGCACATTATCCTCCATGTTTAAGTCTTCTTCAACCCTTCCCCAATAAACTGAATTGGCCTGTGCCGATTTCTTCCTGTCTACCATCCCTGAAAGTACTAAACCTTCCTTTCGTATTTACTCCCTGCAATGTATCCGTCTTACCTCCTGATTTTTTTCCTCCCACCCCCTCACAGTTTTTGGAAGGTCCCTGCCTTTCCTGAGATGATCCCTTTCTGCCCCTTGCCTTGAGGTCCCTGGGCTGCTGCTCCTGTCTTCTGCCCCTCTGATTAGCCACTCCTCTCCCTTCTAATTCATCAGAGCCGTCCCTGTAGATAACCACTTTCTGTCTCTCAGTGCCTCCTGCCTCCCTTCCCAGGCTACCGCTGCTTCAAGGCAGTAATGTTTCTCTCGGGCCTGCTGTCCGGAGCTCTGGTGATCTTCCTGCTGTGCCACAAGGAGCGAGTGCTAGAGACACAGCTGAGCCTGGAGGTGAGCGCGGGCATTGCGCTGGGCATCGGAATCCTCTGTGGCCTGGTCACCATGTTGGTTCGCAGCGTTGGGCTCTTCCTGACTGGTCTCCTGCTAGGCCTGACCCTGGGTGCCGGGGCCCTGCTGGGCACAGAGCCCATCTACCAACCACCTTCAGCCTGGGTGCCAGCTGGGGGGCTGGTGGGGCTGGCACTCCTGGGAGCCCTGCTCACGCTTCGGTGGCCACGTCCATTCACAGTTCTGGGCACAGCCCTGCTTGGTGCTGCGGTGCTGGTGGCCTGTGCTGACTACTTCCTAGAGGGGCTGGCCCTGGGCAGTCGGCTGGGCCAACGCTTGCAGGCTCTTCCAGCCTTGCCTCCTCTCTGCTGGTATAGCTGGGTCTTGCTGGGCACCTGGCCAGCCCTGGGGGCCCTTGGGGCCCTGGCCCAGTGGAAGCTCATGGATGAGGAACATGGAGGCCACGCCAATGGTGAGTTAGTGCCATGGTACAGAAGCAGCCAACCTGTGCCTTCTCATGTCCCCAGTTCCCATACTTGACGGGGCGGTGGTGGGAGTGGGAAGGGGGAAAATATACTGAAGGGTGGTGGTGTCCGAAGTGAATAAGGTAGGGCATTGAAAGGAAGTTAGAGTTGGAGGAGCCAACAGTCTGGGTAAGAATGAGGAAAAATTGTCAGAGGAAGCAGGGAGGAGTTAGTTCTTGGGGACTATTATGGAAGGAAAGAAAGGTCTCAGGGAAGTCCATGAGGAAAGTGCAGGAGGGTTTCAAAGAAGAGTTTCTTTCAGAATAACCAGGGAGGAAATGAGGTTTGGGAGAGACATAATAGGGAGATCAAATGGGTTTCTGTAGAGGGTAAGGGTGTTTGGGGGTAGAATTCAGGGTCTAAAGAGGCCTCCCTGAGTCCATATGGCCCCCTCCCAAGCAGTGGTCTTGAGCCACCAGCGAAGGCATCTTCAACTCCTTCGGATCCGCCAGCAAGAGGCCAAGTTGCACCGGACATCCCCTGGGGTGGGGCTCTATGAAGGCAGCTACCGGCGCCAGCTTCCCCCCAACACCCGGAGCCCTGCTGATAGTCTGGCTCCCGTGAGTGAGGGGAGGGGCACACCTGGGGATAGGGCAGAGGGCACATGGGGATGGCTGGGGTAGGGGGTGGGGGGTTCTGACCCAGGCCCTACCTTCTATCCTCTCTGCCCTGTGCCTCTCCAGAGTTATCTCCAGAGCCTTCGAGAGCGCCAACTGGGACCAAGCCCCCAAGCCACAGCCCCCCACACCATCCTGGACCTGGATTCTGACTGTGGTTCCACTGTACCCCTCACCACACCTTCTGGTTCCACCCGGACCTGAGCCTAAACCTCCAATGATGCTTTGACCCCTAGCAAGGGCCTTAGAACACCAAGTGTGCAGGGCCTGAGCCCACAGGACCCACACACAAACTTCCCCACCTCTGTCACTGGGGATAGAATCTGTACTCCAATCCAGACCAGTCCTGTAGGGATATGTTTCAGGGACAGATAAAGGGGAATCTTGTGGGGAGGGGAGAGGAATGGAAGGATGAGTACCTACCTCTGTCCAATAATAGAGGTGCCCTGCCCCTAGAGTAACTGGCATCCTAATTCCTTCCAAACTAAGGAGGGCCCTTACCCAAAGAGCCTTTTACATACTTGCCTCAGTGTGCCTCACAATGGTAGAATAGGGGATTTCATTGTTGTAGGACCTACAGAAAACCAGGAAGCTCCCTAAAGCACTTGATAGCTATTTGATGGGGAGAAGGGCACAGAGGAGGTCCTGGCTTCCATAGGCTTATGTCCCGTTCTCCTACCTCATTTGGGAATACCATCCTCCATGGTGCTTCCCTTTCTCTCCTTAATGTGGGGAAGACCACGGGGCAATGCATGGCACAGAACCTGCCTCCCCCCAAAGCTGTCTACTTCTCCAAGGGGAGACCATTGGCACACATGTCAAAGTCTTGCCCTTTTGCCCAAAGCAGCTTGGTCTTCACCGCTGCATGGGAGACAAGTGCCTTCTCTGCTTCTCATTGTAGGTGATGCTAATCTCCTTCACTAGAACTTTGTCCCAGCCACTAACCCATTCTAACTCCCTCCTCTGATTCTTCTGCTCAGAGTCTGTTCCCTGGTTCCCTGGACAGCATGAAGAAAGATGTGTTCCTCCCCTGGGCAACAAAGCTATGATGGGAGGGAGGAAGAACATGGAGCATGTGAATAAAATGGCATTGAACACTGAACTGGGGAGTCCAGCCTCTGCTGTTGCTGCTCTTTTCTTTCTCTGCACCCCCAAACAGTAGCCAGACTGATAAGTCCTCTGGTCCCCTAAAGATCTGATATGGCTATCCTCACCAGACTGGACTACCGGACTCACAGCTACACACACACATAGCCAGAGGAAGAGCTGTTCAGTCCTCTTTAACAAACATGGAGTTAGCCTTTATTAAGCACAAATGTGCCAGACATTGTGCCCTGCACTTCACAAGAAGTATTTCATTTAATGCAAACACCCTGCGGGACTAGTATTAACCTTATTGAGCAGATGGGAAATCTGAGGCTCAATGAGGTTAATTAACTTGCCCAAAGTCATAAGCAAGTAAATGTGATTCTTAAAGTGTTCCAAAGCCCTTGCTCATTTTACTGGCCATGCCATTTTCTTGCACTTTGTCTGGGAAGAATGGGACCCAGGCATTAAGCTTCCCAGCTGTTGTCACCCATCAGCCAAGGTCCTGAGGGATGCCTTCCTTCTACTGCTGTCTTCCAGACAGTAGGTAACACAGTTGGAAGGTGCTATGTAGGATGAGAGAAGGAATGCATAGAGTTGGGAGTTGACCCAGAGTTAGGGAATCACTGCCCAGGAGGGCAAGAGCACAGAGGAGTGTTGGCTAGAGCTGATACCTTTCGAGCCCTGAAGTCTATTGTTCATCTCCCTGCTGAAGCCCCCCAGCCTAGGGAGCCGACATTTGACTCCTCTCAGGCATCTGGGAGGGTGACATTACCAGGGAATGGAAGGGTAGGGGAGTCTGTGGCTGAGGGGCTAATGTCCAAGATAGGGTCTCTGGGTGGGTGGTCAGTGTTCAAGGTGGTACCTATGGCTGAGGAAGTGGAATCCAAGGTGGTTCCTATGGCGGAGTCGTCAGTGCCAGAGGATGAAGAAGTGACATCTCCACCTGACAGAGTAGGGTCTGAAGTCTGGGGATGACAGTGCATCCAGTGGTGGGCAGTATCTCTGGGATTGCCTTTCTCTCCTCGAAGCTGCCTGTTGAGGCGCCAGTATTGTTTGCCCTTGAAGAAATAGACCTGGCCATCCCGCCAGCTCATAGCAGCAGAGGGCTGATTTGGCGCTCCCGTAAACAAGCCTTTGATTGGTTTAGGGTAGTGGCTGAAGTCAGTTGGGGCCAGCTCATCCCACTGCCAGTACCCGGAGCCCTAGGAGTAGGGTGGGTAGGGAGAAGAAGAGGATAAGGAGAGAGCTTAAGGATCCCCAGATCCATCCCCAGCTGCAAATGATCTCCCTTCAAGAGCAAGTCTGCTTCTCAGTGTGAGGTAGCCCACCCCTCTTAGAAAGGGATTTGCCCTTGCCTTGAACTTTATACCTTAAAGAGGAACACCTTTTGGTTGAAAGGCCAATAGAGAGCTGCATCCAGGTTGGGTTCTACCCTGTTCAGCTTCTTGGGGAAGCCAGGAGACATCTTGAAATTAATATAGCGCCACACCTTGTCTCCTGAGAGCAGGTAAGGAAAGAACATGTTATGTCTGTCTCCAGGTGATTGATTTTGGTTCTCCCATTCCACCCTTCCAGAAACTTCTCATCTCTCCCTCCCTTTTAATGGCTTCTTTAATTGTAGGCCCTCCTCAGATAACACACCATCCCTTTTACCCTTAAAGAAGTGAATCCATTGTGTTCGAGGAGAGTAGACAGCAGCATCTAGGTTTCCTGGGAGCCCCTCCCAAAGGGCAGACACTTGGAACAATGGACCCAGCCCTGAATCAGTCACCGTCCACACATAGTTCCCCTTGAAGGCATAAGTCTTCCCGCGGGGCCCTGAGGGTAAAGTGTGGACAAGTCAAAAAGACTTGGGTCAAATAAAGACTTATGGGCACCATAGGTAGGCTGATAACTTGCTCTCCTCCCACAGGCTGGGCCTCAAAACTTCATTCAACTTTAAAGTTCAGCCTCTTTGTTATTCAGACCAATTCAGCTCTGATTCACTCAATAAAACAAAAACCCTGCAGATAGCTCACCTTTGGGGACCTCACCTCCCATTCCAAGTAGCTTCCAACTTGTCCTTCCATGCAGGTATGATACCTTCTCTAATAGACATTCTAGGAAATAGAGTTTTCTTCACCTTGCTGTATTACCAGATATGTTTTGGTGGCCCTTATAGGAAAGCAACTGAGGTAAATGCCCACCTAGCCCACCTTTAATTTGGCTCTGAAGCCTTCCTCTTCATGCCACGTGCCTTCTTCCATGGCCACTAACCCCTGTCTGGTATCTATCCTCTTCTGCTCATGCTGAGGTCCCACATCATTCCCATTTGTCCAGGTCTCAAGATCAGCGGCTGCTGCCACTGCCTGCCTATAGCCTGAAGGGGAAGGGCCTCACCCAACATCATGGCATCCAGTTCACCACTGCAGGGGTCTGGCATGGGACTGGGTTCTGTGGGCACATGTGGTACAGTGGGGAGCTCCATCTCTTTTTCCTCATCTTCTGTCTCTGGGTTCTTCTTCCCTGCAAGGTCACATAATGCTGCTCAAGGAGAGAACACACAGCACCTGGCCTCCCCACTCTTCTATAAGTTTGCCTCAGAGTCCCCATAGGAAGTGGAAAAGGGAATCCTAGAGAAATTCTCCTGGTGGGAGGCAAGATCGTATTGATATCGACAGAAGACACATTTTAGCTTTGAGAGGCACCAGAAAGGAGGAAGGAAGTTTGCTGGAATACTGATTCTTCTTCATCCTCAAGAACGGGTAAGAGGAGAGAGAGGCCTGAAAGGAAGGTCAGACATGGAAGTGTCAGAAAAACAACTCCTGAAAATGAAGAAGCCTAAATAACTGGGCAGGAGGAAGAGAAAGAAGCCAACTCATTTCCCACCATGGAGGTTAGACCAGTCTCTTCAGCCTGAAGAGATGCTGGTCACACTGACCTCAGGATCACTAGGGGTCATGATTAGCCATAATCTGAGGGAAAAAACTAACCGTAGAGAGCCTGAATCCCTGCCACATCATCTGGGTGCAGCTTGAAGTGGGGCCGGTAGCCAGCATAGACAGGGGCCATGAGGGCCTGGGTATATCGAGAGTGCCCAAGCCCCAGGGCATGGCCCAGTTCGTGGGCTGCGATGATGCGCAGGTTCACTCCCCGGTAAGTCCTCTCAGTCCAGAGTTCATCTTCATCAAAGTGTACACTGCCCAGCTCTGGGATGTCAGCATGGGCCAGGACCCTCCCTGGACAAAGACAAAGATGGACAGGAAGGAGGTCAGAGTCCCCTAGGCTAAAGCATCCCCTGCATGTTATAAACCCCAATTTCTCCATTCCCTTAAATTTCCAACTGTATTTAGTCTCTCAGGTGCCTCTCTCTCAATTTTCACCTCCCCTTGTCATCACCCAGTTCTCTCTGCGTTGCCCATCCCTCTGTCTATATACTTCTCAACCACTCTCTTCTCTCTGGCCCAGTCCTCTCTGAGGGGTGTCTTGAGCAGGGGAACTAAAACCAAGGACTAAGGCATAAGCTTCAAAGAAGAAGCTTGATAAGACCCCAGGGAGGTGACCAGCTGCTCCCTAAGAGAATATTAGAGGGTGGTTAGAGAGTGTAGGGTGCAGTTGGGCATAAGGAGCAGCCTGAACATTAAAGTTACAGAGTCACTGGCTCAAGGGGACAGAGATCATCTCAAATGTCTGTGAGGTGGGAACCAAGAGCTGGTGCCTACCAGGCCCATCAAAGGAATTGGAGCAGTATGGAGTCTGACGGCCATGGAAGGAGAGGCGGATGTCAGCGAAGCCAGCCTGCACCTCCCGGAAGGTCAGGGGGGCCACATTGCTCCAGTACTGGAAGGCTTGAAGCAGGGCAGCCCGGGCTGTGTGGGGTGGGAGGGTGGAAGGCAGGTTCAAGATGCGGAAGGTCAGGTGCTTCTTCCTCCAGCGGCCTGATTATTGGACGGAAAATAGATTGGAAACAGAGATCCTCTGCCAACCCCAGAGAGCTCCCCTGAGTCTAGTCATTCGCTCAAAAAAGTTACGTCTCCAGGCAGGCAATGATCAGTTAATCACCAGGTGATCATCCATTCAACACTGAGCTGGACCAGCCTGTCCCAATGCCACCTGTACTCCAGAGCTATGCCACAGCCTCCTTTCCCTCCCTTTCCCAGTCTCAGTCCTCACCCAGCAGGAGGTATTTAAGGGTCTTCTGGTTGAAGGGGTCCTCCAGGCCACAACGGGGCTGCCCCATGCGGGCCCTTGTGGCATCATCCAGCTGACCTGAGACTGGCAGCTCAGATGCTTCCTGAAAAGCTCTGAAAAGAGGGAGAGGGGTGGGCCCAGCAGGGCAGGGGAGTCTGGAATGACTGGAAACTGGGGATAGCTCTTTGGCCCCTTCTGCCCACAGTGGTAGGTGAGAATGGCACAGAATCTCTGACACTGATGGGATCACTCCCTATTCAGTCTTCATAATTAGGGCTTTCTCTTTTGTTCTTTAGAAATAGCAATACTCCAGCTTTACCTCTCCATCTTCAGTCTCTTATTTGTGTAAGGTTTCCCTCAGGTGTAATCTCTAAACTTCTTCTGCTCTGGGAAAGTGCCCCACCCCCTGCTCTGGAGACTCTCCCACCACTGGTCCAACCTGAGAGCCTGTCCTCCCTCAGCCTTCTCCTCCTGGCTGGACTCCCCTCCCAGCCCAGCCTGCTCTGTGGCAATTTCAAAGCTCAGGCCCTGCAGGCACTGTGGCTTTTCAAGGAACTGTGAACACAGCTGAGAGCAGAAAGAAAAACTACCCATTAGATCCAAAATAGGAAAAGAAAACTTCAAAATAGAAATAAACACTGAACTAAATGTCCACAAAAAGCAACATCATCTCAACAACTCAACTCCAAATCAACTCAACTCATAGTTTTACCTGTAAATTATGCTTCATGTGGGGTGTCGCTAATAGTGTATTGGATACAATGTGGAATGGAGCCTCCAAAAGGATGCTCAGGGTCCAGGAAGATCCAATGACTGCTCCTCATCTTTGAATCCCCATCTCATTCCATGCCCCAACCCCCTAAGAGTGATAGCAACCCATTCCCTAGCTCCCCAACATGGACTGGGGTCAGGCAGAAGTGGGCCTGGTGAGAGGAAGGGATAGAAAAAGAAGATGGAAAGATGACCTTGCAACCTTGACCCTTAAGACATGTGCCTTATGACTTCTCACCTCAGAGCCTCCATAATATCTTCTGGCCTGAAGTCATCAGGTCCTTCTAGAGGCTTCTGTAGATACCCATATTGCAACAG
>RCUC01065290.1:0-23291 GCA_003697995.1 Taxidea taxus jeffersonii
GAAAGAACCTAGATGTCCATCAACAGATGAATGGATAAAGAAGATGTGGTATATATATACGATGGAATACTATGCAGCCATCAAAAGAAATGAAATCTTACCATTTGCGATGACATGGATGGAACTAGAGCGTATTATGCTTAGCGAAATAAGTCAACTGGAGAAAGACAACTACCACATGATCTCCCTGATATGAGGAAGTGGAGATGCAACGGGGGTGGGAGTTAAGGTGGTAGGAAAAGTAAAAATGAAAGAAGATGGGATCGGGAGGGAGAAAAACCAAAAGAGACTCTTAATGTCATAAAACAAACTGAGGGGGGTGGGGGGAAGAGGGGTTGGGTGAGGGTGGTGGGGTTACATCATATGTTTAAATAAAGCTTAAATAAAGTAAAAAAAAATAAAATAAAATAAAAAAAAAATACATAGGTGTTGAAGAAGCTGATGAGATTTATCAAAAATTAGTCCTATGAAAAGGCTGATTCACATGATATTGTATAATGAAACTACTATAGCACTGCATGTTAATTAAATTCAAACATAAATAAATAAATAAATAAATAGTCTTAAAAGGCTGATTCAAAGAGAAATGAGAAGCCTATTGGGTGCACAAAAGAAGAGATGACAAAAGAGTTCTCTGGTAGTGTGCACTGCATTTCCAAAAAGACCAGGCATTAAATGACCTTTTTCCCCCCCTCTCTTTACATTTTAAGTCTGGATAATACAATTTATTGCTTGGCAATCCATTATTATAATAGAGACAAATCTAAGTAATCATATATGCAAATATATAAAGCTAACCAAGCAAAGAGGAGTACATTTAAACTTACTTTCTTGAGTCTGAAAATCTAAAAGGCATCTTTACCCCTAATATATTCGTATGACCATTTAGAGATTTTATAAAAAATAATTTGCAGTATAGACTTCAAACACATTTGTAAGTTATAGTATCCTTTTTTTGCACTTTTAAAAAATTTATTTATTTGACAGAGAGAGATCACAAGTAGGCAGAGAGGCAGGCAGAGAGAGCAGAAGGGACGCAGGCTCCCTGCTGAGCAGAGAGCCCGATGTGGGGCTCGATCCCAGGTCCTTGGGATCATGACCCAAGCCGAAGGCAGAGGCTTTAACCCACTGAACCACCCAGGTGCCCCCTTTTTTTTGCATTTTTTTAAAATTCGTTTTATTTGTGGATCTGTCACTTACTGAGTGCTTACTATGTTTCAGGTACTATTCTAAGCCTTTTTCATAGATGGCTTTATATAAACAATTTTACTAGCAAGATGTTATTACTCTCATTTCCAGATGAGTAAACTGAGGTTCAGAAAGGACAAATACCTCACTCAAATTCAACTGAATGGTAAGTGACATAGCTAGAACTCAAATACAATTTTGATCCCAAAATCTGTTCTTTCCTGAGAATATGATGTTAACTTTATGAGGGAATAGGCATTTTCAAAGATAAGATAAATGTTTTAATTCTGTATTATTAACTATGACTACAGAGAGCAGTTGGGTTTCACTCACTCATACAAAGAGCATAGTAACACTGAAGGAGGGGATCACAGTCAGAACACAATGCCTTATGAACTACGTTAATAAGGGATGAAACACTATGTTTGATGAAATAAGCTTCCTAAAGGCAACAGACATTAACAGCTGTTCAAGTATTATTAATGTCCCCATAGGAAAGTGCATCACTCCCTCAGTTACTGAGCACATGTGGTATTCCTGTACTATCTTTTATCTCATTTACACTGAGAGAGTAAATAAGTATTCTTGGATTTCAAAAAGAACAGCCTAACTCTACCCGTAAACATTCTGGATTCATATTTACTACTTAGCAAAAGTTTCTTTTCCAAAAGTAAAACTTTTTTTAAAGATTTTATTTATTTATATGAGAGAGCATGAGCACAGGAAGGACAGAAGGAGAGGGATAAGCAGACCCCCCCCACACACACACACACAATTGAGAGAGGAACCCAGGGCTCTATCCAAGGACCTCAAGATCATGAACTGAGCTGAAATCTTAACCAACTGAGCTACCCAGATGCCCCCAAAATAAACATTTTAAATGTTAATTTTCTGCTTAAAATATTTCAGTGGCAGGGTGCCTGGGTGGTTCATTTGTTCTTAATTTTGGTTCAGGTCATGATCTCAGTGCTGTGGGATCCAGTCCTGGGCTGGGTGTGGAGACTGCTTGGGATTCTCTCTCCCTGTGCCCCTCTGCATCCCCATGCTCACTCGTGAGCTCTCTAATAAATAAATCTTTAAGAAAAAAGATTTCAGTGATTTCCCATTGTACTTACAGATCCAAAAAGTTGAAAGCTTTCTAAAGGATTTACAGGATCTACAACCTATGTACAGACCAATCTCTCCTTCCTGAGCCAGGCTTCAGCCCTACTAGCCTTCCCTTCTGTTTCCTTCCCAACTCAGGGCTTTTGATACAGCTTTCTCTTCTCCTTTTGCAGAAATGCTTCACCCTTAAGTCTCTACTTCAAACATCTATTTAGCATCAAGTCTCTGTTATTGAGTAAAGTGAAGTTTCATTGATCTTTTATACTTCCTTGGACACTGTGATAAAAAGCTTAAAAACCTCTGTTTTCACTTTCAAAACATCCCATACTTTTCCTTCTCAGAGCCTACAAGACGAGGAGAAGAAGATGGAATCAGCCTTTCAGCTAGTTAAAAAAGTTGCTCCAATAAAGTAACAAATACTTTAATCCTTACTCTGTAAATTATCTTGGAAGGCTTAACCTGCATGGGACTTTTTGGCCTATTAATTCTAATTCCCACAATGTTTCTGGTAGCATACATTTCAGATGAAAATTTGTTCATTTTGTTTCATTTTCATTTTATTTAACTGGGTTGGCCACTGTCCTTATCAAGGAAAAAAAACTTGTTTCCTTTTGACCAAATGCCTTTGGTCCTCTAATTTTTTATTCAGTATGATTTTTTGTGAGAATTACTAATCAAAAGATTTCACATTATCAGTTTTAAAGGGAGATATTCAACATAATAAGATATAGTGACTAATAATATTTGTTGAAAGGAGGAAATTACTCATGGAAAAAGTGGCATTTGCCAGAAATGACAGCTTGTCAAATTGACTGCCAATATGTTTAAAGAAAATATTCCTATAAAGAGGAAGTCATGAGAAACAACAACAGCAAAACAGGAATCATTTTTGAAAGTCAAATTGTTCAGTGCCCTCAGACAGATGGAACTAAACTCTCCCATTTAAAAAGTAATCTCGGGGCGCCTGGGTGGCTCAGTGGGTTAAGCCGCTGCCTTCAGCTCAGGTAATGATCTCAGGGTCCTGGGATCGAGTCCTGCATTGGGATCTCTGCTTGGCGGGGAGCCTGCTTCTCTCTCTCTCTCTCTCTCGGCGAGGAGGCTGCTTCCCTCTCTCTCTCTTTCTGCCTGCCTCTCTGCCTACTTGTGATCTCTCTCTGTCAAATAAATAAATAAAAATCTTTAAAAAAATAAAAATAAAAAGTAATCTCAAATTTAAAATATACACACATTTTATTAAATGTGGGTACAAAAAACTCAAGAAAAGAAGAATCTGAGTGAAAAAAAAAACCACATCTTTAATGGTTAAATCAGTTCTGGAGATGGATGGTGGTAATGATTTCACAACATTGTGAGTACAATTAATGTCACAAAATGGTACAAATGGCAAATTTTAAGTTATATCTATCATAACACAATTTTTTAAAAAAATTAACTCAATAACACCTTATTATCACATATCTATCTGAAACACACAGGGAGAGCTTTCCAAGCCACATGCAGGGTATCTGAAGTCCTAGGCTGATAAGGCATTGGATAACAAGTATTGCCTTCACCTTCAAAAAATCTCCAGCAACAACTTTGCTTAGGCTTCCTTTTCACCCCTACTGAGAATCACTATTCTGAGCCATCATTACAGCCCTCCATTATTACAATCTAAGACCTACTTGGTGTCAATAAATTTCATGTAGGCACTAGGTTTAAACTAAAGTAAATTCAGAACTTAAAATACTGTTGGCCTCAAACTGTTACAAATCATATATCATATCACAAAGGATTTAATTTGATTTCAAGATAAAGCAAATGGAAATCTCAAAAAATATGATTTATATTGAAAAAGATGCTAAATGAGTTGTTAATATTTTTCCTTGCTACAGTATCATCAAAGGAAATTGTCCCCTATTAAGCTGATTTTACTTTAAAGACACAGTAGAAACACAGCTTTTATATTATCTGTTCTGGATGAAGAAATAAAGCTCATGTCACTAACAATGCATCCTCCCTCAGGCAAAGAAGAGAGTCTTGTTCAAGTTAAAATACATTCTGATGAGGTTATGATCTTGGCCTCCTGTTACAATACTGAAATACTGGCATTCCATACAAGAAAAATAATGGTGTTTATCAGAGAAGACTTAAGAAAAAGGAGTTTCTCAGTAAGGAATACAATCACCCAAATATAATGCTTATACTCTGTGAACTGAAAAATGATAACATGGTTGGTGGACCTGAAGACTCAGTATATACACTGGGAACCACTTAAAGAAAAATTATCCCAGATCTAAATTATAATTCTTCTTTAAATTTTTAAAAAATACTTTGTTTTCTCAATAAAGTTGTTTCATTCCCCTTCCAAAAAATTATTTATTTCTTTGACAGACAGAGAGAGAATATAAGCAGGGAAAACAGCAGAGAGAGAAGGAGGCTCCCTCCTGAGCAGAGAGCCTGATACGGGGCTCAATCCCAGAATCCTGGGATCATGACCTGAGCTAAAGGCAGATGCTTAACTGACTGAGCCATCCAGGCACCCCAGATCTAAATTATAATTTTTTAAAGTTCCTGGAAATATAAAAGATTGTTTTAAAAACAGAACAACACAGACTAAAAATACAGTGATCTGGCTCCCAAATATCAAACAAGGTGGATCAAAAAAAGAGAGTTAACTATCCGAGGTGATATTTTCATTGTCTTGATCTGGGTAAACATTTTACAATGAAAATGTCTACAAATCATCACATTGTACACTTTAAATATATGCAATTATATTTGTAAATTATTCCTCAATAAAGTAAAAAAACAGAAAATAGAAATATAGAACTATAAATGCACATGAATCAAACAAGTTTCTAATAATGGACATTGTATATATGAATAAGTGCATCATTCAGTAAATGTGTTCACACACTGTGGTGCATGGAATATACTATGTAAAGTCACACCTATAAAGTATTTTTGTAATAATGTCACTATTCTATCATATCCAAGGACCATTATTTCAGTGAAAGAACATATTCACCATATGTGCAGTTAATAAACTTCATAAAGGCTAATGAAAGAAGTTTCTAAGGATGCTATATTATATGTGAATACGTGCAGTGTTATTTCTTTTAAAGATTTCTTTTAAATATGTGTTTGCAACACAGTTACATGGAAATAGTACATGTAGAATCACATGAACAAAATATGTCTTAATAATTATACAGCTTTGGGGCGCCTGGGTGGCTCAGTGGGTTAAGGCCTCTGCTTTCGGCTCAGATCATGATCCCAGGATCCTGGGATCGAGTCCCTCATCAGGCTCTCTGCTCAGCAGGGAGCCTGCTTCTCTTCCTTTCTCTCTCTGCCTGCCTCTCTGTCTACTTGTGATCTCTGTCTGTTAAATAAATAAATAAAATCTTAAAAAATAATTATACAGCTTTTATACATCTGAATATGGTTTTCCAATAAAAGAATATTTTCACCAAAAAACCCACTATATCCTCTTGAGTTGTACTTAGTCTTTTCATTCTACTGATAAGTAACTGAGTTCATTTAGTTCCTTACTATCTGTTTGAAATTGACAACTATTTGTATTCTTTTATTTTTCACTGTTCTTAAGTCATGCTAGTTTTCATATCACTACCTAAGTTGAAAAAAATAAATATACTGACCAACAGATATTTGGAATGTATCACTCATCCTCCTGCTGAGTGCTTACAGTTAGCTGATGAATTGCTGTTATCATCTACTGTCTCATATAATCAACACAAACTTATAATAGAGTCAATATTCTTTTAAACATGAGGAAGTGATACTGAGAGGCATGGTTTAATGGAAAAGAGCACAGGCCCTGGTAAACATTGTTGGGTAAGTCTCTGCTGTTTATGAGCTGGGTCACCTCATCTAGCAAACAGAGACAAAGGTAGTAATTTACTTCCAGTGTTGCCAGGTAAATTAAATAACCCACATATGTGAAGCATTTGGAACAGTGCTTGGAATATTATAGGCATTCAAAAAATATGATTTTTAAGCAACTCATCTAAGAAAACATCTTTAGTATTGGAGCCAAGATACAAAGGAAAGTCTGCTGGACTTTGGATTCTGAGAGCTTACAATTATAGTGGATTGCCTACACTTTCACTGACTCTTCCTGAAACAATAAAATACCAGAGAGCATAAAAAAATGGAGCAAGAATGTATATTTTGCACTGTAAAGCCAAGATCTTCATATGTCTTTAGTTCATATGCCTAAATTTCTGATAAATGAGAGAAGAAAGAAGAAACAAATGACAGTCTAATTGTTAAGTGATTAAATTTATTAATGAAAAGGTCATGATGTGAATATTTTCAAAGAATATTTTTTCAGAGCTAACATATGTTTGCTGGCAGGCACCAACATTGAAAACACCCATATCAACCTTGTTTGTTTAGATGGAGTTAAATAATAATATCCATTATTTGCATAATGTTTTATACTTTCAAAGTGCTCAAATTAACAACTTGTGATGTAGCAGATATAGGTATTTCTATCCCTACTAGGAAAAGAATACTTGAAGGCTCAAATATTAACCTGAAAGACTGAAGTAACACAGTGAGACTCTGAAGCAATTCATTCCAGATTTTATTTACCAAAATTTCCCTTTGATAAGTACTAACATACAAAGTTGGTGGAATTATCTAAGAGTATTGGAAAAGTAGGTGAATTTAACAATACAAGACTTCAGATCATCTAAATTATTCAGTGGTAGATGGCCATCAACATTTTACATTTTTTGAATGATAGATGACTACATTTCATCATATTTGCACTGTATTTTCTTTTTTCCTGTGTTCCTTCTCGGTTTTATGACGACAGGGACCATGTTTACATCATTTAATTGTATGTGCTGAACCAGCACAGTGCCTAAGTATTTGCTGTCGTCCCACCTAGTTTCCAAGGTCTTCACTCTCTATATCAAAAAATATATAGCGGAGCCTGGATGGCACAGTTGGTTAAGCGTGGGACCCTTGGTCTCAGCTCAGCTCCTGATCTCAGGGTCATGAGATGGAGCCCTGTGACAGGCTTTGCACTCAGCAGAGAATCTGCTTAAGTTTTTCTCTCCTTCTCCCTTTGCTCCTCCCCATCGTGCAAACATGTTTGTGTACTCTCTCAAATAAATAATCTTTTTAAAAATGTGGAACCATTTCTATTTTTTTACTGTCTGATCACTGAAAATCATCTCATTCAAATTACCCTAATTATTTTTCTATTTTGGACTATTCTGGGTATAAAATGCAAAGTAGTATTGTCAAAGTTCTCTTTAATATATACCATATTAGAGTATGAGGAATAATTATAATAACAACATTCCAAATGCTCACAAAAGTATGTAAAATTCACTTTTTCATAAAACACAACTGTTAAAGTATTTATCACTATGTTACAGATGAAGAAACTGAAGCCACATAGCTTAACCAGAACTAAATTGTGTGATAGGAAGAAACAGTTTCACCTTTCCATATCAGTAGTGATACTGTCATTACCAAATTCCCTAACAAGTCCTTTTTATTCTGTATTCAGCTTATCATTAGGCATTATACAAACATATAATATTTGTAGAAAATGCATGGAAGCTCTAAAGGAAAAGCCTTCCAGTGTGGTAGGCAATTAGTTGTATGAAGCCTGGGTCCTACAGAAAAGCAGAGGATGAAGCAGATATTGGGTGGGAGATGTCTAAGACTGCAACTAAGTGTATCCTGCCCAAATGGCCAAGGGGAATTCCAATACAGAAGCCACAGGATACATATGCACCCCAGTGGGCTTTCTTAGGGGACACTATGTAATAAGACAAAAGAATGTCACGCAGCCACACCACAACAAGGAAGGAGCTCACCTTCTGGGCCAGCTGTCTAAATGGTCAGAGGCCTTTTCTGGCAGTGCTTCACAAGAAGCCAGATCAAACTGAATAGACCCAAAATGGCAGATGGCATGACAGGAAACCCCTGACCAAATTAGGAAGAAAAAGCACTGAAAACCCTGGTTCTTGCCCCAAGTAACAAATAATCCACCCACTAGTTAAAGGCCCTGGAACTAATTCTGTTGGGCCACTTAAGCCTCTCTCAAGCTGCCTGCTCACCACTCTTGTGAGTGTACTCTATAAACTCGGCTAGCTCATGCTTTCTGGTCTCTTGCCTGAATTCTTCCCTACCAAAAGACTAAGGACCAAGTAGAATCTATACTTCTCCAGGTGGTAACACCATCAATTTGAACAGATAAACCATGATTACAATGAAAATGAAATATCTTTCAAAAGAACCACACTATTAAGCATGAGATTATGGGATACAACAAAAATTATATGTGTAGGGGCGCCTGGGTGGCATCTGCCTTCAGCTCAGGCCATGATCCCTGTGTCCTGGGATCAAGCCACATATTGGGATCCCTGCTCAGCAGGGAGTCTGCTTCTCCCTCTCCAGCTCCCCTGTGCTTGTGTACCCTCTCTCATTATCTCTCTAAGTCATAAATAGAAAAATAAAATCTGAAAAAAAATATATGTGTAGTTCAAAAATGGAAATATTCAGTGTAGACTGGTCAGAGCCAATACTCTACAGCTACAGCTGAAGAAATTACAAGAATAGACAAATTCATTGCACATGTTCCTTTCTCATACTTTCATTTTCTCCATTCTGATGTGAAATAATCACCTCCAACATTCTCAATGATTTATGATTTTAATATACTACAGAATTATACTTACAGTCAATTTTCATTTTTAAGTCCCTTTTCTCATCTTCCTGGATCATTACATTGCTCATTAGGACCTCCCAGTGGAAGAGAAAGAAACCCAGAATATCAGAATTGGCATCTTGTAAAAAGCTATTTTTAAAGGCTTTCAGTTATCTGACATCACAGAAAAGGAAAAAAAAATCTGATGAAATAAATAAAATATAAATAAAAATGAGAAGTTTACTTTTTTTTCTTCTTCTAGTTTTTATTTACATTCCAGTTACTAATATTAGTTTCAGGTGTAGAATTTACAAGTTTACTTTTAATATGAAATTAATAAAATAACCACAAGGCTTTTTTAATGGAAACATTCTCGATAATAAAACCACCATAACCTTTTACTAACAATTCTTTTTTTTTTTTTTTTTTTTTGCCGACTCTACCTACAAAAGAAAAATTCAGAATGTTGGAGTTGTAATGCCCTTCACATATTATCTTATGGCTGTTATTAATCTAGCAGAACTAACATTTAGCCAGTTAAGTTTTTATATACATTCAGGTTTATTTTAAATATAAAAGCTTGATTTGAAAATTAGTTGCCTATTTCCAACTTCAGCATCACTCTAGAACTTTGCCTCAAAATTACAACCACTTGTTAAATATCCTTAAGCTTAACTTCTCAAACACAACATATACACACACACATATAAATATATATGAACATTACTATATTGCTTGTGTGTGTATGTGTGTACGTACATATATATATAGTTTCTATCAGTTACCTTAGCATCTCATCCTTATATGGCATAATGGAGCCTGAATAAAACTCAGAATTAAATCCAAACTCTTGACAATCCCTAACTGTGTGACTTTAAGTAGGTTTCATAACCTCTGAAAGCCTTTCTTCCATAATAGTTACAATGGAAGAATACTGAATTGCCACAGAGATTAGAAAGAATGTGTGCAGTGTCTACTATAGTATAAAACAAAAAGCTAATTCTGAAGGGGAAATTCATTATCTTTTTCTTGTTATTCCTCCCCAAACATGCTCTTCCTCCTGACTTGTTTTTTCGGGAGTAATGTCATTAACATTCACTGTCTCCCTTGGCTCAAAACTTTGACATTATCTTGGATAATCCCTTCTTATGCCAAATCAAAGTGCTATGAATTCTCGGAATAGATCATGAATCCTTTCTCAATGCCACAATCTCTTATGTCATGGTTGCCATATCATCTTCAAGGTGAATTGCCTTAAGTACTCTGATAGACTACTTCCCTCCAGTCTTGCTACCCTCAAAGCTTTCTACACATGAAATGTGACATAAGCTCTACTTTCCTTTTATCAATCTAATGCTGTAATTCTTCTTGGCTCCCTACTTGCCTAGAAAAAAAAAATAAATGAACAAGAATCCCCCAAAAAAGTCAAAGTCCACAATGATTTGAATCTAATATAGCTCCTAAACTCATTTTTTTTTATCTCCTCCTTTGGTCTGCCAAAAAACATTTACTGATTAGACAATATGATCAGAGTACTATTCCTGGTCATGGGGATATATATGTGAACACTGTACTGATGGCCCATACCCATAGGTAGCTTTCTTTCTATGGATACTTAATACCACTAAACAACTAATCTTTAATTCTAGATGTGATAGGTACTAGGTAGAAGTTAAGTATAGTTTAGGCCCTGACCTTATCTGAGAATCTGGAAATGCTTCCCTGAGGGAGTGATATTTGAACTAAAATTTAAACATGGATAAAGCAAAGGGGAGAATGATGGAGCAAAGAGCAATTCTATCAGAAAAAATAGCACAGCATGTGGGACCCACAAACCATATGCTTCAAGCCTACTAATCTACTGATGTATATAAAATCTGTATTTTTCTGTTCCCAGAATTTGTGCATATTTTCTTTTCACCTGGATTACTGACCATACTGAAGACAATGATATATGATCCCAATCCCTTCCAGAAAAAAAAGGACTTTATTTATCAAACATTTATGAAGTAAAATGCTTTCCTGAAAAACATTTTTTAACAACATAAGCAAAAGACAACATAATTTCATAATATGCACTAGGTTACTAAACTGAACAATCAAGTTGTTTTATAGCAGAAATAATGATTCACAGGATTCTTCGCTAAGAAACTTCTACTTCATTTCAAATATTCATCACCTAGCTTTAGTGCAACATTCATTCAATTCAAAATCCATTTGCATTTTCTTTGCTAAAAAAGTAACCACCCATTAGTATTCTGTACTGACTTTAGGAAATTGCTGGTATATAACTGTGTCAAGAGATTGAACATCAGTAAGTAACTTTGATATTTCAAATCATTTTGAGAAAGACATTTTTAATACCATCAGATACCCTTTCCTAATGAATTCTGCAACATTTATCAAAATAAAACTGTATTTTCCATTGCCAAGATGACAAAAACAAGACAGATTATGTTTAAAAACAAGAGTATACATTTTTTTAAGTGTAGCCACACTCAATCTATTAACTATTGGACAATGATGAATTAGGGTTACACAAAAGCACACTTAGGCGGCAACCATTATCTACATTACTCATCTATCTTTGAATTTCCAGGGTCAGGCAGTTTTACAAAGACAAGTGAAATATACTAAGACTCATTCAAAAAGCTTTCAGAAAATAATTTCACTTTTTAAATGAAAATCATTACTTTTTAAAATGAGAGAATAGTGCTTAATTAACACTGATGATCATTTCTGCCCTTTTGAAACTCTCTCCTGCCTCTAAGAAACAATATCTAAATCCTTTGTATTTAAGTATCTCCATTCATCTTTCTATATACGCAGTCGAAATTTAATAAATATTTGTTGACCTATGAAAGTGGTGAAAAAGTTACTAAGATCCCATATAATACTAACATCAAACTTTTTAATTGAAATCCTAACAACAACCCTAAGGGATATATGTTCAGACAGGGTTGAAAAAGGCAAAAGGTGTCAGTGGTTCTTAGATCAAAAGAAGAAAATCCCTTGAAGGAGGAGATATTTGGAATTTTTGAGAAAAAGGCTTCTGTTCAGGTCAGAGAGTCAAGAGAAAAATGCTCAAATAACAGCATTCCAAATCATCTTTCTAAATGATAACTGTGTCACCCATACATTCTCAGACTTCACATAATTAAGAGGTGATTAGGAGTATTTGTTTTAAATAAGAACATCTGGGGGCGCCTGGGTGGCTCAGTGGGTTAAAGCCTCTGCCTTCGGCTCCGGTCATGATCCCAGGGTCCTGGGATCGAGCCCTGCATCGGGCTCTCTGCTCAGCGGGGAGCCTGCTTCCCCCCCCTCTTTCTCTGCCTGCCTCTCTGCCTACTTGTGATCTTTCTCTCTGTCAAATAAATAAATAAAGCCTTTAAAAAAATAAATAAATAAGAACATCTGTTTGTGGTTGATGCAGAGTTGACAGAACTGAGGGTACTAATCTGGTTAAAATACAATACTCAGAATTTCTCAGGTAGTCACAAAAAATTACTTATTTTAAAATATAGTCACACAAAATAAATCCAGAGTTGATACAGGTTTCCAAAAAAATCATACTTTTATTTTGAGAATTCAACACTAAAATTCTGTTACATCTTTGAGGAAAAACAGATTGAGGGCTTTTGGTGAGTTTGCAAATTTGTGAAGAGAAATGAAACAGTTTTTATTATAACCAGAAAAAAACTTCCCCCAAAACAAAGGCTGTTCCTGATATGCATCACAGTATTTTAGGAAAACCCTTTAAATAAAAACAACTTTTTTAAAAAATAAAATGTAAGCATGAATAGTAAGTAAAAAGAATATCAATCTTTTAAAAAATGTTAGTGGATAGCAAAATTTTTCAGAAATTCATTTTCCTAAAAGGTTTAATTCAGTTTCTAAACAAAGCTCAGAATCAAGGTAGATAAAATGTTTAAAACATTAAAACATTCATAAAGGGGGAAAAAGGCAGTTAAATGAAACTAAGTTTAAAGATTATAAAACTGACAGAGATTGGTTTAAAACTATCAGGAAACAATGCCATGTGATTATTTTCATGTTTTCTATGTGAATAGGGCTTTGTGAGAAAAGAAAATTAGAAGTTCAAGAAAGAATCCATGACAAAGACCTGCATACATCTCCCCTGCAGTCATTAATTTGTATTCCAAGCAATAATTAGCCTAAGGATATTCTTTCACCTCCTGTCCCCAAAGAACAAATGTAGAAAATAGTTATAACACCAATCTTACTGCATAAATAAATTCTTTAAGTGTGAATGGTCTAAATATACCAATTAAAAGACAGAGACTGTCAGAAGAAATTTGAAAAAAAGAGAGAGAGACCCAACCATATGTTGTCTACAATAAACTCACTTTAGACATAAAGACTTAGATAGATCACCAGGAATAGAATATTATATACTATGCCAACACCAATTTTTCTTAATTTTAATTATTTAAACTCAATATAGTTAGTATGTAGTACATTATTAGTTTCAGGGGTAGAATTTGGTGATTCTTCAGCACTGTATTTTAAAAACATGTAACAGCTTTATGAACTTTGGGCCAAGTAGATTCAGAACAAGAAAATTATAAGGTATAAAAAGGACAACACATAATGATAGAATAAATTCTCTAACACATAATAATTCTACACAGGTATGCACTTAACAAGAAAGTGTCAAAAAATAAGAGGTAAAAACTGATAGAACTGAAAGGAGAAATCAACAAATCCACTATTAAAGTTAATAATTTCATTTCGATAACTGATAAAGCAAATAGAAAATCAGCAAGGATAAATTTGACCTGAATAGCACCATTAATTAACTTGAACTATTTGACATTTAGGGAATACTTCATCAAACAAGAGAATACATATTATTCTCAAGCTCACATGAAGTATTCACTAATATAAACCATATTCTGGCCCATGAAATACTCTTAAACAATTAACAAAATCTTATGGACTTTATTTTCAGATGACAATGGAATTAAACTACAAACCAGTAACAAAAAAGTAACATGAAAGTAGCATGAAAATTATCCAAGTGTTTGAAAATTAAACAACACACTTCTAAATAAACCACACATCAAAGAGAAGTATTGAAAAACTTTTAAATATTTTCAAGTAAATGAAAATACAATTTATCAAAACTTATGCAATGTTGCAAAAGCTACTATGCCTAGAAGGAAATTTATAGCACTAGGCACATGTACTGAAAAAGAGGAAGATCTAAAGGCTGATAACCTAAGCTTCTACCCTAGGAAACCAGACTAATTCATACCCAAAGCAAGTAGAAAAAGAAAATAATAAAATTGAGAACAGAAATCCATGAAAATAGAAAATGGAAAAAAGTCAGTAATACCAAAAGCTGCTTCTTTGAAAACATCAATAGAGTTGAGAAACCACTAGCCAGGCCAACAAAGAAAACACAAGAGAAAACACCAGTTATCACACACACAAAAAATGAAATACGGGTCATGACTACTAATCCCACAGACACAATGATAATGAATACAGTAAGTAATTACATGCCCAATAATCTGATAAATTATTTGAAGTAGATCAATTCCTTGAAAGACAGAAATTACCAAAATTCATACAGGGAGAAATAGATAACCCAAATAGGTCCATATCTATTTAAAAATGAATTATTAATAACCTTCCAATAACAAAAACACAAGGTATTAATGGTTTCAGCAGTGAATTCCACCAAACAGTTAAGGAGGATACATTACAAAGTCTCTTATCTAACAGAAAACAGAAGCAAAGGGAATATTTTCTAACTCATTCCATAAGACTAACATTAATGTAATACCAAAAGCAGATAGACATTACAACAAAGAAAAACTATACATCAATATCTCTCATATATGTCAAAATTCTCAATGAACTAGCAGGAACTCTAATCCAATGATGCATAAAAATAATATACTATGAATAAGTGATATTTATTCTAGACATGCAGTATTATTTCAATATTCAAAAATCAATGTAGTTCCACTACATCAAAAGACCAAAGAAAAATCATATGACTGCATTAGGTGACAAAGAAAAAAGCATTTGACAAAATTCAACACTCTTCCATCACAAAAAGGCTCAGCAAATTCGTAATGAAGGGATACTTCCTCACCATGATAAGGAACATCTACAAAAAAATCTGCAGCTAACACCTTAGTTAATGGTGAGAAAATGGACACTTTCCTCAAAGTACCATCAAGACTATTTTCAGAACTAAGGTTGATACTTCCAACAGAAGAAAAATAAATGATTCATTTCATTTTCTGAAATGTCCCATTTTAGTTTCTCCCTCCAGGTTTACTTTAAACAACTCTAACATGGATTATCAAACAAAATAAATATTTAATTTTGGGTGAATATGTAAGACACTGTAAGCTTCAGAGCACATGTTACCATTTGTCTAGTCTTTTGCTATGTAACAGATACTTATAAAAAAATTAAGAGTGAAGGACCACAAATCATAAATTATTCGCTTGTTTAAATAAAATTCTTTACCTAAACAGATGCCACAAATATTTTAAGCATAATTTATTTATTTTTCTAAAAATATTCTGGTAGGTGTGGAAATAAATTAGATTTTATCGATTTCCAAATTGTTCTTTGCCTATAATATGCAGTTTGGATTTCGGAATTCATAGTAGTGCAGGAATTATACACACATATATATTTAGAGAGGGAGGGGAGAGGAGTGGAAGAGGGAGAGAGAAAAATCTTAAACAGGCTCCACACCCAGGGCCCTAAGTGGGGCTCTGTATCACAACCCTGAGATCATGACCCAAGCAGAAATCAAGATTTGGATGGTTAAGTGACTGAGCCACCCAAGCACCCTGGAATTGTCAATATTCTTAATGTAATTATTTATTTTGGTAGTTATTACAGAAATGCATGTTTGCTCAAAATATTCTAATTTACAAGTACAATGGGTAGACAATGAAACCCATTCTGAATCTACCCTTCCACTCCCATGCCAAGTGTAGGAAAATTGTTGTTAAACATTTGGTAGATTTTCTACCACACACACACACACACACACATATACACACACAGAATCATACTGTGCTTTGTTCTGCTCTGTTTTGTGGTAATTTCTCTGGTAAAATTTTAATATCCATGAGCTTCATAGTTATTATAAATATTATATTCAAACACACATTGACATGAAGGTCCCCAACAAACATGAATCAGTAATTCTAAGATACACTTTGAATATTAACAAAAGCCTTTTTTTCTCATCATTGTCTAGATAATGTGATACACAAACTTGGAAAAACACAAGTATGTACATTATTTATTTAACTCTTTTATTTATTATGTTAGTGATCATACAGTACTTCATTAGTTTTCGATGTAGTGTTCCATGATTCATTGTTTGCATATAACATCCAGTGCTCCATGCAATATGTACCCTCGTTAATACCCACCACCAGGCTCACCTAACCCCAACCCTCTCCCCTCTAAAACCCTCCATTTGTTTCCTGGAGTCCATAGTCTCTCATGGTTTGTCTCTCACTCTGACTACCCCTCCTTCATTTTTCACTTCCTTCTCTTAATGGCCCCATGCTATTCCTTGTGTCCCATATAAGTGAAACCATATGATAATTGTCTTTCTCTGCTTGACTTATTTCATTTATCATAATCCCCTCCAGTTCTATCCATGCTGATGCAAATGGTGGGTATTCAACCTTTCTGACAGCTCAGTAATATTCCATTCAACTTGGAAAAGAGGAAGTCAAACTCTCTTTCTTTGCATGTGACATGATACTTTATGTGGAAAACCCAAAAGACTGCACCCCCAAATTATGAGAACTCATACAGCAATTCAGTAATGTGCAGGATACAAAGTCAATGCGCAGAAAGCAGTTGCTTTCTTATACACTAACAATGTAACTATAGAAAGAAAAATTAAGGAATCAATTCCATTTACAATAGCACCAAAAACCATAAGATACCTTGGAATAAACCTAACCAAAGAGGCAAAGGATGTATACTCTAGAAACTACAGAACACTTTTGAAAGAAATTGTAAAAGACACAAAAGATGGAAAAACATTCCATATTCACGGGTCAGAAGAACAAAACTTGTTAAAATGTCTATGCTGCCCAGAGCAACCTATATTTTCAACACCATCCCAATAAAAATACCAGTGACATTTTTCAAAGAGCTGAAACAAACAATCCTTAAATTTGTATGGAACCAGAGAAAATGCAAATCGTCAAGGAAATGTTGAAAAAGAAAAACAAAGCTGGGGGCACCATACTGCCTGATTTCAATCTATATTACAAAACTGAGATCACCAAGACAGCATGGTACTGGCACAAAAACAGACACATAGATCAATGTGAATTGAGAGAATAGAGAGAATAGAGAGCCCAGATGTGGACCCTCAACTCTATGGTCAACTAATCTTTGACAAAGCAGGAAAAAATATCTAATGGAGAAAAGACAGTCTCTTCAATAAATGGTGCTGAGAAAATGGGACGGCTATATACAGAAGAATGAAACTCAACTATTCTCTTACTACATGCACAAAGATAAACTCTAAATCAATGAAAAACCTCAATGTGAGACAGGAATCCATCAAAATCCTAGAGGGCAACATAGGCAGTAAACTCTTTGACATCGGCCACAGCAACTTCTTTCAAGACACGTCTCCAAAGGCAAGGGAAACAAAAGCGAAAATGAACTTTTGGGACTTCATCAAGATAAAAAGCTTCTGCACAGCAAAGGAAATGGTCAAGACAAAGAGGAAACCCACAGAATGGGAAAAGATATTTACAAATGACACTACAGATAAAGGGCTGGTATCCAAGATCTATAAAGAACTTCTCAAACTCAACACCCAAAAACAAGTAATCAAGTCAAAAGATGTACATTATTTTCAAACTATAGATTAGTGATGATAATTATAATGTCAAGAAAGTGCTACTTGGTAAATGATTTTTAAACATCCAGTGAAACCTGGGGTACCTGGGTGTCTCAGTCAGTTAAGTAGTGTCTTTCAGCTTGGGTCATGATCTCAGAGTCCTGGGATCAAGATCTGCATTGGGCTCTCTGCTCAGCAGGGAGCCTCCTTCCTCCTCTCTCTCTGCCTGCCTCTCTGCCTATTTGTGATCTCTCTCTCTCTGTCAAATAAATAAATAAATAAAATCTTTTTTAAAAATCTAGTGAAACCTATTAAGTTTCAGTAACCAATCAATGTGTTTATCTCAGAAACTATAGAAGTAAAATGGGAGGGGAATGATCTGAAACTAAATGTAATAAAAAAGAAACTGCAAAGAAGTAATGTATACTTCAAAGGAAATCAAAATAGAATCTTAAGGCAACACACTATGAAAGTCCCTATTTGTCTAATTACTGAATTCCTTAGAAACATCCCTAATTCCCAAAATTATAACATATGATTTACTTAAATGATAAATATTAAAAGTCTGATTTGAATGTAAGCATACATGTTGAAACATTATAGCAAAACTTAGATATTATATACCTAATAAATATATTAGATATTTCTGTATTATATATATGTTAAATACATACAAATATATATTTATTTTCCTTTTTTTTTCCTCTATAGATCTCCCGGATTTAAAGCGAATAATAACACAGTGGGTTTAAATCTTGTATTGTGTCAGCCTTTTGGAAATTAGATTTGCTAATAAAATGTTAATTAAAGGAAATTAGAGATTTGTAGAAATAGAGCTGTAATAATCTTTATAGTTTAAACAAACACCCTCATTTTATAAACAAGAAAACTGCAGCTAAGAACTGTGACTTTCCAAAGAATATAGAAACCTAAAAAGCAACTTCTTTTATGTAAATATTTAAACTTTCACTCATTTCTAATGCTAAGAATGTGGTAATGATTACAGTACTCCCCCAGTTACAAAGCTAAGGCCTATCAAATTCACAGCCACCTTCTCTACTCAGTGACACAGGGTCTGACTCTGATTCTTGAAGCTCAAATAAACACCCACTGTGAGAACCACAGCTAGAATGAACAGCAATAATTCTGAACTCCACACAAAATGTTATGTACACTGTTCGAAGTAAAAATGCTGGAAATTATTACTGGGAAATCCAGAGCAATTTTTCTGGTATTTTTGTATCTTAATCTCTAATAAACATTGTGGCCTTGGACTTACCTGTGCTCAATTCACTTGATATTTTTATGACTTTTAAATGAATTCATTTTTATAAAGCTCTTACATTAGTGCTAGATATAGGATAGCATAGTAGGTACTACCTATTATTAGCATAGCTGTGATGATGATGATCATGATGATGCTTGAATCTGAGAGCAAGATAGTAAATTCTATTACTCTGTATCAACAATGGAACTCTGTGTAGAAAGAAGGTAACTACAGGTCTATTTTATATGTGAGGCTGAGAAAAGGAAACGTGTTTGTGTGTGTGAGTATATATACACACACATATTCTTGTATATATTTACATTTTAATTTTCTTCATAAATGTTTTAAATACAAAAAAGATGGAATCTTTAAAATTCTTATGTATGTGTTATATGGACATTTTAAATGTTACTGAGAGAATATATTTATTTAAGTAACCCATAATGAATACTAATGTGAATATATTTGATTAGGCTTTGTCTTACCCACTTCCAATAACAAAATATATAACATATAAACATAACTTATTTTATTTGATTAAGCCACTGTCATGTACATCAAGGAGGAAGAAAATGTGCATGCTTAGGAAAGAAAGCAAAGAAAATAATTTCGTCTAGACCTTTTTAAACATTACATATAGAAAGAATAAGGACTTTAAGAATCTGTTAGGTACCAATGACAATCTGCTTGTATTACAAGTTTGAGAGTGAGCCTGACCTGGCTATTGGGTATTAAACCTTAAAGAAGAATGCTGACATATTGTCTCTTATTCATGAAATAAATACATTGGGGAACTGCTAGAGGTTAAGCTATGAGAAATAAAAGTGCCCCCTACCCTCAATTTTTCTTAAATCTTAAAGGATAGATGAAACATGCACCATTACCAATCTATTAAATGATAAAGAGAAGATGACTCACAATGAAAATCAAAGTAAGGGAAGAACTACTATTATCTGGAAATTTCTTAAACTTCTCTCTGTGGGAAACCAATGGGTTGAAGATGAGGCATGGAATTTCTGAGTTCTCTAAGACATGGGGAGACAGCAGAAATCCCAATGACCACTTGTAGCAAAAGTGTCATGATATGACAAAATCAATGACAAATGTGGGGTACTTTAATCTAGACAGTGGGAAAAAGACATGAATGTGGAATTCTTAGCAAAAGTTACTGGGCAACTTTGGCAAGTCATGATGTATATTTTTTGTATGCATTACATTATTCTTTAAGATTACTGTAAACAATTTTTTGAACGTTGTTGTGTATAGTGTTGGGGCTGTGTGGAGCCATGGCCTATACCTGGATTATATATAAATTAACCCACAGTACTTTTATTCATTTATTTTTTTAATTTTTTTTCCCACAGTACTTTTAAACTACTGAGACACCCAGGTATCCAAGTAGCAATGGTATATTGATAACTGTTTACATTCCTGGCTATATGGGTTTACTTACACAGTTTGCTGCTATACAAAATCATTAACTCATAGTAGTAAGACTGTAAATGCCCTCACTGTGAGTTTAAAAATTTAAAAGTAATCTATGCACAGGGTATGGAAGGCTTAATGTCACAAAGGATGCAATTGTTACATATCTCAGTAATATAAAAAGTACTAAGATAGTTGGAGACAAAAAGCAAATTGTAAGTTATAGAAGTGAAGTAAAATCTACCTTCAATACAATTTAATGGTCAATGTTTTCAACAAAAAAACTATAATAGAATAAGCTTATAATTGATTTTAAAAAGGAGTGGTTATCTTTGAAGTATGGGCAAAGGAGAATAAGACAGGAAATGTTTTTCTCTTTTATTTTAGATACACTTGATAACAATGAATCATGGAACCCATCAAAATTAATGATGTACTGTATGGTGACTAACATAAGTAAAAAACACTTATTTACTTTGATATTTTAGTTGCACGTGACAGCATAATAACAATTTATTATTTTATGTTTCAAGTATATAGATTCATAATTCAGTATTTATATAATATACACTACAGAGTGATCATTATCACAAGTCTAGGTATCAACCATCACCATAGAGTTGGTCTTCCTCACTCATTTTCTTCTCATCCCCTACCTACCTCCTTCACCTCTGGTAACTACTACTTTCCTGTATCTCTGAGTTTGTTTTTGTTTGTTTGTTTTTTAGTTTCACATATGAATGAAATCATATGCTATTTGTCTTTCTTTGTCTGACTTACTTGGCATATTGCCCTCAAGATCTGTCCATCTTGTCACAAATGGCAAGATTTCATTCTTTTTTTATTGCTGAGTAGCATTTCATTGTATAAATGTACCACATACTGTTTATCCATTTATTTGTCACTGGACGCATAGGTTGTTTCTATATCTTGGCTCTTGTAAACAATGCTGCAGTAAACATTGTGGTAGACGTATCTTTTTAAATTAATATTTCCATGGTTTTCAGATAAATACTTAGAAGTAGAATTAGCTGGATCATAAGGCAATACTTAATGTTCTGAGAGATATTTATACTGTATTCATAGTGTTTACACCAATTACGATCCTGCCAACATACATATGGCATACATATGAAGGTTCCCTTTTTTCCCCATATCTTCCCCAACACATTTTATTTGTTGTTTTTTGGATAATAGCCATTCTGACAGGTGTTAGATGATATCTCATTATGGTTTTGATTTGCATTCCCCTAACAATTAGTAGTGTTTTACATCGTTTATGTGCCTGTTGGCCATCTGCATGTCTTATTTGGATGTTTTCTTTTTGAGTAGTAGGGTTGGTATTAACCTCTTATCAAATAAGTGGTTTGCAAATATCTTCTTCTATTCACTAGGTTGTCTTTTCATTTTGAATATGGCTTTCTTTGCTTTGCCAAAGGTTTTTGTTTGATCTACTCACATTTTTTTAGTTTTGGTTTTGTTTCACTTTCCTTTGGATTCAGATACACAAAGGTGTCACTAAAACTGATGCCAAGGAGTATGCCACCTATGTTTTCTTGTATAAAAGTTATGGTTTTAGGTATTACATTCAAGTCTCTAATCCACATTCTGGTATGGTATCAGATAGTGGTCTAGTTTGATTTCTTTGCATGTGCCTGTTTAGTGTTCCTAACACTGTTAAAGGGACTGTTTTTTCTTCATTATGTATTCTAGGCTCCTAGGTTGTAGATTAATTATACATATATGTGTGGGCTTATTTATGGGCTCTCTGTTCTCTATCATTGCTCTGTATGTCTGCCTTTGTATCAATACTGAAAATTATGATTACTATAGCTTTGTGCAGTAGTTTGAAATCAGGGAGCATGATAGCTCGTTTTGTTCTTTGTCAGGGTTACTTTGGCTGTTCAGGATTTTTGGTGGTTTCATATAAATTTTAGGAGAGCCATTAAATTTATATGAAAAATTCTATATGAATTTTGATAGATATTACATTGAACCTATAAATGGTTTTTGGTAGAGTGGGCATTTTAACATTAATTCTTCCAATATGTGCCAATTTCGATACATTAATTTCATGTCCTGTGATTTTACAGATTTTATATCCCTCAATTTTACTGGATTTATCTATTCTAATAGTTTTTTTGGGGTGGATTCTTTATGCTTTCCTGTAGTATGTCATCTGCAAATAGTGACAGTTTCACTTCTTCCTTTCCAATATGATTGCCTTATATTTCTTTTTCTTACCTAATTGCTTGGGCTAGTGTTGCCAAAATTGTGTTGAGTAAAACTGACAAGAGTATGCATCCTTATCTTGTTCTTAGTTACAGGATTTATTATATATGGCCTTCATGATGTTGATATACACTCCTTCCGTATTTACTTTATGTAGAGTTTATATTATAAATGGATGTTGAGGGGCGCCTGGGTGGCTCAGTGGGTTAAGCCGCTGCCTTCAGCTCGGGTCATGATCTCGGTGTTCTGGGATCGAGCCCCGCATCAGGCTCTCTGCTCAGCGGGGAGCCTGCTTCCCTCTCTCTCTCTCTCTGCCTCACTGCCTACTTGTGTTCTCTGTCTGTCAGATAAATAAATAAATAAATAAATCTTTAAAAAAAAAGAAAAATAAATGGATGTTGACTTTTTTCATCTACTTTTTCTCCATCTGCTGAGATGATCATATGACTTTTGTTTCCTTTTTCTTTTTTTTAAGTTTTATTTAAACATATAATGTAACCCCACCACCCTCTCCCAACCCC
>RCUC01065292.1:0-17240 GCA_003697995.1 Taxidea taxus jeffersonii
TCTAATTCAAGTCCCTTGCCCATTTTTATATTTGGTAATCTTTTGGTTATTATAGTTATTTTTCTGTTCTACAGAAATGGTGTTATGTTTGCAAGCATTCTATTTATAAACTACTTTTTGTGCATAACAGTCTTATTAAACAAAAGTTTATGTCATCATATATTCTTATTCTGTACTGCATTATTTTAATGACTGCATGGTATCCCACCAAATGAATGCAAAATACCCATAAATGATACAGTTCATCCCATATTCTTAGATTCTTGTGTCATTTCTGATTGTTTACTGTCCTGAATAAGGCTAAGATGTCTATCCTTTCCTTATACCTGTACCTTAGTGCCTGTGATTATTTTCTGGGTCCTAAACCTATTCCTCAAAGTGAAATTACTGAATCAAAGCATGAGTCCAATTTGGGGGACTTTACCAAGCTCCCTTAGGAAAGTTTTCACCCAAATGTAATAACTTTTTAAAAAGGCTATTCAGATAGTTTTTACATATAAGGGATACAGAGTATGGTTTCTAAGGTTTTATAAAAAGTTCAAGCCTACAGCCATGGGGAAAATTGTGAAAGGGGTAAATCTTCAAAAGCCAGCAGATGAAAAGCCTCAAAAGCCTGGTGAGGCATTGGGTTGAAATGTCCATTCCCCCTTACACTTCTGTTATTTTACTACTTTTCAGGTTGAAGATTAACAGAAAGAGCTTTTATATTCAAGTAATTGCAGGACTGCAAAAAGAAAATGTGTGGATCAGTTGAAATATGTGAAAAAACTGAAAATTTCACAAAAGCACTAGCGCTTTCTTGCTTTTATATTTCATTGTATCACTGTTCTTAAACATAATTGACATAATTTCCAAAACATATTAATTAATCATTTGTATCAGAATTCTTTTCATTGAATAAGGCAAACTGTATTTTCCCATATGATTTAAGACCAACGCATAGATCAACAGTTTTTCTGGGAAGTACATGTCTTACTGAACGGTGGCCAACAGGTCAACACAAAATTGGATTAATTATAAAAAGTGCATCTTCTAGTCAAGCCCATCGGAATCCATTTCATACACTGAAAAGTATTGGACTTTACACTATATAGCTCAAACCTGAAAAATAATATAATTTTCATGTTTCTTTTAAGGGTATTAAAGAGGGCACATTTTGCATGAAGCACTGGGTGTTACAGGCAAACAATGAATCATGGAACACTACATCAAAATCTAATGATGTACTGTATGGTGACTAACATAACATAATAAAAAAATTATTTTTTTAAAAAAGAGCCTAAATTTTAGAGATCAACATTCTAAAACTTTATGTCATGAATTTTTATGCACTGAGCTTCTCCTACAGGTGATTATAATGGACCATTAAAAATAAATTAGTTTTATTTTTAAAAATTAGAGATATGTTATTGTACAGTAACTCCATTGTAAATATAATACTTGAAGTTTTTTAAAATTTTTTTTTATTTTTTAAAGATTTTATTTATTTATTTGACAGACAGATCACAAGTAGGCAGAGAGGCAAGCAGAGAGAGAGGAAGGGAAGCAGGCTCCCCGCCAAGCAGAGAGCCCGATGTGGGGCTCAATCCCAGGACCTGGGATCATGACCTAAGCTGAAGGCAGAGGCTTAACCCACTGAGCCACCCAGGCACCCGAAGTTTTTTTTTTTTTAATTAAACAGTAAGGTCCTGAGGGTTTTTAAAGAATTGCAGTTAAGAGCAACTAGCCAGGAAAAAATGAGAGAGAGAGAGAGAGAGATACAGTTTCTTTACTATTATTTTTTGCTGTGTCTTCATTGTTAGGCCAAATCTAATTTTTTTCTCACCTTTAGGACAACTGTTAGCATTTCCTTGATGGATGAGACTTACTGAGGGTCCCATCAAAGCTCTTCCTTTGAGATGGAACAGCCCCTTTGGAGCTCCAGGAAAAGAAAATCTGGAATCAGGTTTGCTAGAGGTAGGCAACCTGCTGCTAGGTTCAGTACATTGTGATTTCACCATAGTAGACTTCCAGGAGTAGCTTCTACTGGTTTTCAGAAATACAAAGAAATTCCTAAAACTGTTATTCTTCCTCCTGAGGGCTCAGGAATGTGGGTCTCCATAGTTTCTGGTCTCTTTAATTCCAGGGAGGAAGGCAGGCAGGTAAGTAACAGAAATTGTCAGACGACTGTCATTACCTAGATTCTTTTCCAGGACCCAATTTTAGCCAAAAATGAAAAATAAAACCCATCTAGCATCACTCCAGAGAGTTAAGAGGAGAAAGCCTGAGGAGAACTTTTAAGAGAGAAACTAGCAAAATAGCTTCATAATAAAGCTGACCAAAATTATGGTTGCAATCTTAGTTCACACCAAATTTGAAGAAGTCTTTCCATTTTTCATAAAGAGATTTAAAAATTCTATTCACCAAAATATGGCCGCTTTAAGTGCATGATGTGGTGCCATCAGCGTGTGTGTGATTTTACTCTATGGAGGTGTCCTCTTGCTAACTCAAACAGGACTAGCATGATTTCTAACAAAACACGATAGACACAGGGCAAACAATCAGACATCTTTTCCTTGAGAGGAAGTCTGAGGTATTAAAGAATGTCGCCTGATCTGTAAATTCTGTGAGGAGGCTGACTCTGGTCTCTCCTTTCCACTCAGTGTGGTTCCGCTGATCCCTCCAGATCCTTCCTCCCCTGACACAAATCTCCAGAGCAACAGGTGTCCGTGGGCACTGAGGGAGCTGGTGAGAACCTCAGGCACCTCTAGGGCCTGTGCACAACCCGCGGACTTCTCCAATGGCGTCAACAGCCATGGTGGCCACCCTCCCCTCGCCCCACCCCGACTTCTGGACTCCAAAAATCTGTAGGCAGTGGTGTTGGATTCCCTATCTCTAGGCACATTACCTTCAGGCCAAAGTCCTTGGGCACAAGATTTCTATTTTCCAGTTTTTATGAAAAAACCAAGGAGGGCATCAAAAATGCAATTCCAGTACTTAGTTGATTGTGACCTTTTTCAGAGGTGTGGTAACATTTTCAACAAAGCTGTCATTTTCAGGAGGGCTGGGACAGTTCCTGTCTTGCAGACGGCTGCCTTACCTGTGTAGGTCATAAATAAGAGCACCTACATGAAGAAACCCTATTTTCTACTCCGCGGCAAACTACAAACTCTAATATTTTGGTGCTAATACTAAACAAGACACAAGTCACTTCTAGAAACAGGTTGACATACCGTACCATTCAGTTGCCTGGAAGGATTTGGGAGGAGGATAGCAAAAAATGGGACAAGTCATGTAATTATAGAGGAATAGGTGGTGAACTCTGAGATCTTGGGAAGAACGGACACTAATACGTCCACTGCATATAATTTTTCACAGTGTCTCCAGACTATGGATATCATCATTCCATATAACTGTCACTTTTGACAAGCCTTCTCTTCTCAGCTGATTTTCTTCTTGAGTGTAAAATATTTAAGTTTAGAGAACATTTGCTTTCAGTGTTAAGACTCCTTCGGTTCCATTAATGAATAAAGGTAATTTCATTAATGTCATTAAATATTCCTTCATGGGCTGAATTCTTATTAAATACAACAGACAATGTTGGATCTGTCACTAAGTCAAATTTGTTGAATTGAATCGAACTGAGTCGTTCTCAAATTTATTTTAATAAAGTTTTAGGTGAAAGACTTTCTCTCAATGATTCCCCCCCAATAAAGTATATATGCAAATTTCTACTGCCTGTGGGTTGCCAGGGGTCATGAGGGGCATAGCCCTCTCCCTCCTGGTTCCACTTGTCTAACTACATCAGTCAAGTATCTGTTTATGGACTCTTAAAAAAAAAGTTTTTTTTTTTATCAGATTTTATTTATTTATTTGACAGACAGAGATCACAAGTAGGCAGAGAGGCAGACAGAGAGAGAGGAAGGGAAACAGGCTCCCTGATGAGCAGAGAGCCGGACTCTCTCATCTACCCCTGATGCAGGGCTGGATCCCAGGACCCTGGGATCATGACCTGAGCCTAAGGCAGAGGCTTTAACCCACTGAGCCACCCAGCCGCCCCCCCCCAAAGTTTTAAGATTATATTAGTGTCACTTTCTAGTCACCCTAAAATGTAACCTTTTTAAAATAACAAGAGATTACATGAAAGAGTGACAAGTGGCACCCCTCACATAAAGACACGGGAAAGACCACTACTATTTAGTCAGATCCTACTCAATGGGTTGGAAAATATATAAGTCCACAAAGAACCGATTTTTTTTTTTTACCCCCCAATAAATCCAGTTTCTCTCCAGAGGTTTCTGACAACACCTCCCCTTGGGAGGAAGTGGAGAAATCCAACTCCTTTGTGGATTAGTAGGCAGCAGGGCTCCTTCTGGCCCCGTTCATTCATTTACAAACTAGCCAGGCACTGGGTTTGGCGGGAGACCGACAGACCCAGGGCCTCCCTCACCACGTGTCTGTGAGCTTAGAATTTCACAGAGAGACAGACAACCAACAAACGAACTCTCATAGATAAGAAAGATAATTTCAGATGCTGCTAAGGGTCATGAAGACAGTAAAACAGGGGACTGCGGCAGAGGGTGAATGAGAGAACGGGCTACCTAGAGAGTCTAGAAGGGTCTCTCGGGATCTGGTAGCAGGAGGTCAATTCATTTATTTTCCAAACTTCGGTTAGTAGTTCTTCAGTTGGCTGGAAATGTTCAGTGGCCCCCCGAGGGCAGACCGTCAAGACCCCGAAGGTCCCTGGTTCCCAACTTCGCCAGGCCTTTTCCTGCAGGAGGGCCCTACCCGTCCTCCCAGTTTTCCTAGCCCCCTGCCCAATATCTGCTTGTGCGTCTTACTCCCTCAGAGGAGATGCCTCGGTACCAGCTCTCAGGATGTGGAGATCTACAAATAGCACGCACAGCAGCCGTTGGGGTAGCTGCCAGGAAGCCCGCCGGACTGGCCAAGGGCCTCCTCTCGCCCTTGCGGGCAGCCTAGCAGAACCCACCAGGATTGAGGCCAACCCACCAGTGCAGATTATGGCTTTTATTTTCCAATTTGTGCACGCGTGATGATGGAAGGCAGGCGAAGGAGAAAAGGAATGTGTGGCCTGAAACAATTTCTGTTTATCTTCAACACAGACTCAGAGGTGGCTCAGCACCAATGATGACAGCTTTTGTACAAGGTGGAGGGGGACAGGTCTGAGGAGAGCCGATTCACAGGGACCAGGGGATCAAATCCAACTCTCTGTGTTCTTGGTGCATGGTCTTCTCCTCAGGATTCATCCAGTCTGTTTACATTATCACCTTAAAATATTTTCCACCTGAGTTCTCCACGAGTTTCAAGACTCATGTTCTCCCCTCGCCATATTCCTAAACTCAAAAATCTAAGTATAATTTATAAGGCATCATGGGAAATTTGTCTTTAAAGAAGGAAATGGGACGCCTGGGTGGCTCAGTTGGTTAAGCGGCTGCCTTCGGCTCAGGTCATGATCCCGGCGTCCTGGGATCGAGTCCCACATCGGGCTCCTTGCTCGACGGGGAGCCTGCTTCTCCCTCTGCCTCTGCCTGCCTCTCTGTCTGCCTGTGCTCGCGCTCTCTCTCTCTCTAACTAACTAATAAATAAATAAAATCTTTAAAAAAAAATAAAGAAGGAAGTGCAAAAGGAAATGAAAACAGACCCCCTTGGTCTGCCACACGCAGGCACATCCCCAGTCGGCCCGACGCACAGGAAAGTGGGAGAGGAGACGTTTGGGAAGCGGAGCATCATGGGTACTACGCGGGGCCTTCACCTTCTCCAAGCTGGGGCACATTTGCACAGGTGTGTGGTTCTGCCCCAAAACCGGAGCACTGAGCTGGACCCTGCCTGACCAGTGTGGGATCTACCCTTCGGTGAGGACATGGAC
This sequence comes from Taxidea taxus jeffersonii, assembly GCA_003697995.1. Taxonomy (NCBI): domain Eukaryota; kingdom Metazoa; phylum Chordata; class Mammalia; order Carnivora; family Mustelidae; genus Taxidea; species Taxidea taxus. The sequence goes on from RCUC01065292.1 coordinate 5,867, forward strand.
CACTTCCTCTGAGACCCTGCCTGGTGCTGGAGGGGAGGGCCAGTCCCTTTTGAGGCAGGTGCCTTGGCAGGGTGGCAGGAGCCCAGGGTGTGTGCTGTCCCCCCAGGCTGGTTTGGGCAGTGGCATGGTGGGGTGCGGGCTGCCTCCGAAGGAGAAACCCTGCTCTCCTGGGGTCAGTGGACTGAAGAAAAAGCACCAGGACAGAGATTGGCCCAGATTTTGCTCTGACGGTCGGCCTTGGTCCTGGGGGAGCTTCTCAAGGCAGTTTTAGCTCCTCCCTCCACTTTTATGTGAAAAGGAGAAATAAGACATAATTCAGAAATGAGTGTACAGCCCTGTAATTGTCACAGGAAACTGATGCGAATGACCGTGACGCTGTGTTGTATTTTCATCTTTCTTTCTTCCTTTTGTTTTGTTTCTCATTATGCAACAAAAAAACACTGATGTTTATCATCTAAACGTTAAGCATTTAGTTGCTGGTACTTAATACTCGTTCCTTAGGGCACCTATCTCAAAAACAAAACAAAACCCCAAACAACTTTTTTTAAAAAACCCATGCCGATTGAGCGGTCGCCATGGAAGTTTCTATGAAATAACTAGATTGGCCGTGAATGGGAAGTCCCATTACATTCGGACTCTTTCTCAATTAAATTTTAAACACACTTTAGCAAATACGTCTGTTTCCTCCAGGTGGGAGTTTTGTTTCAGGTTTCCACAGGCTGCCTTAAGAGTGCATGAAGTCTGCCCAATTTGCCCCTGAGAGAGCGGGAAATCACAATGTGGAATATGAACATGAACTCTTCTGCCTGGTATGTCCATAAAGCCAGGCCTACCTCTCTTCCAGGGCCATCAGAAACTGCTTTGATGCACTGTTTGGAGAGGCCTCAGCATCCAGAAGCAAAGAAAAGTGAAATCACTCCATGCCCCAAAGAGTTAAGAAAGTGATGTCCAAAGACCTAAAGAAAGAGAGTTTTAAGGGACTGGTTTTAAAAAAACAATTCAAGCGGAGTCACATGCTGCACAGTGCTGGCCTGCACATGGCCACATGCTAATTGGGTGTCCCTGGCAAATATTTGACTTCCTGTGCCTCAATTTCCTCATTTGTAAAATGGGCATAATAATTGTGTCAATTTCATGAGGCTTCATTGGCACGTGTGAAAATTTGGTAAAAGGATACATATAGGGGCATCTGGGTGGCTCAGTCTGTTAAGCGTCTGCCCTCGGCTCAGGTCATGATCTCAGGGTTCTGGGATTGAGTCCCCCATCAGGCTCCTTACCCAGCAGGGAGCCTGCTTCTCCCTCTGCCTGCTGCTCCCCCTGCTTGGGCTCGCTTTCACACACTCTCTCTGACAAAAAAAAAAAAGAAGGGGCGCCTGGGTGGCTCAGTGGGTTAAAGCCTCTGCCTTAGGCTCAGGTCATGATCCCAGGGTCCTGGGATGGAGCCCCACATCCAGCTCTCTGCTCAGCATGGATCCTGCTTCCCCCTCCCCTCTCTGTCTGCCTCTCTGCCTACTTGTGATCTCTCTGTCAAATAAATAAATTAAAAAAAAAAAATCTTTAAAAAAAAAAGAACTCAGTGAATAGTTAGCTATTTAATAATAACAAAAACAAAGATATAATAATAACAACAAATGATATAACAATGATATAATAAATAACAAATGATATAATAATAGTAATATTTTAAAATAGCAATAACAAATTATATAACAAATTATAAGCTTATTAAAAAACACTATTATATTACTACCTAGTCCCATTCTTTTCTCCTTCTCCAGTTTGGGCTTCATGCTGAGGTCAAACATAGTGTGGCGGCTTCATTCCTAATTATTTGAACTTGATGTCAGTCCTTCCCAATCACTTGGGTTGCTTACAAAGGTATGGATACCTGTTGCTCACCCCCAAGATTCTGACTTAAATGGTCTTCGGTGTGGCCTGGTCTTTGGAAGTCTTGGAAACTCCCCCAAGTGACTCTAAAATACAGTCAAGTTTGGAAACCAGTGCTTTTTGGTGTGGTTCTACTCAAAAAGACAAAGAGATGTACATAGCCTAAATCAAATTAAAGCAGCATGTGTTCTGAGCTAATAATGTGACTCATTTTGCTGCATTAGCCATTCAAATCAGCCCATCAATCCGACTTATTTTTTCACTGAATTCATACGTTTTGACTGATTTGATTAATTAATTCAGTAAAAAGTTTGATTCATTATAATTATATGGCCATATCCTCAAGTAAATTGAATTTTCTGGGAACCAGCTATGATTGAGAGGGTATTTGGAAACTTTTAGATGATACATCACCATAGAAGTTCACATTATTTAATTCCATTCTATATATTTGCTAAAAAATATTGGATATTAAATGAAAATGCTGATAGTTCTGCATTGATCTGACCAATTCATTTAATAAAAATTTGATTTTTCAAACTCCTGTAGCCATAGCCTAAAGAAAATTGGATTTGTTGGGAATGAGCTAGGATTTTAAGTGTAATTTAGAATATAAATCCCTACAGGAGTACACATTATTTAATTCCATCCTGCACACTTGCTAACCAACTGGATGTTAAATCAAAATGCTGATAGTCAGCACGAGATTAATGTTGTCTCATCCCTTTGATCTCGTCGTGGGGGCCTTTGAAGACATGAGGTTGCTATTGGATTTGTACACGGCTGTCTGTGTATTATTAACCTCTTTAAAAAATTAATGAGTGTGTTGGTCCACTTAGTGCTTTGGTCATAATGATCCATCAGATGAATCATGAGTGGGGCAGCACTCGCAGCCTCTGTCAACATCCTGTCAACATTTTCCGTTACAAGCACCAAATGCTAGATTCAAAAAAGCCCCTGAACCTCGTACCCCAGAAGTTTTGTGCCTGGCCGTGAACCTGGGGTATCATGCTCTCTCAAAATAGCTGGGCAGACCAAACCTCCCTGGGATGTACCCACAGCAGGATAAAACCAAATTCAACAATCACTTGTCTCCAAGTATTTATGTTTAAAAGAGAAAACAATCAAGTCAAAAATCAGGCAATTTTTTGTGTATGGGCTCCTTCCTACACTGCAGAACAAGGTATTAGCTTTTTAAAGCATTTATTGATAAAGTACTCAGGAATGACATCACTAGAAAATGAAGGACACAAGAAAAGTCTTTTAAAATTTCCTTTCTTGGGGGGCCCTGGGTGGCTCAGTTGGTTGTGTCTGCCTTTGGTTCAGGTCATGATCCCGGGGTGCTGGGATGGAGGCCCGGGCCCTGCATCGGGCTCCCTGCTGGGGGTGGGGCTGCTTCTTCCTCTCCCTCTGCAGCTCTGCTTGCTTGTGCTCTCTCTGTCTGTGTCAAATAAATAAATAAAATCTTTAATAATAAACATAAATAAATAAATAGATAGATACATTTCCTTTTCTGATAGTTTTATGAAAAAAGGAATTTTGGCTAAAGAGTAAATAAAAGAAAATTCATAGTGGTCAAAAGGGTAGGATGGAATGAGTATTTAGCATATAGTAAGTGCCTATTATGTGCTGGGCTCTTTCCGCACATAATCTCCTTTAATCCTTATAACCACCCCTCAGACTAGATCAGTCTGCCCCTGACCCTGACCCTGGGAACACCAGGGCTCCCTCCCTTATTTCAGAGAATAATACATCTGACCATAATATATTGCCAAGTTAATGGCACTTCTAGACAGATTACTATATCCTTGGATCATGTAGGTGAAAGGTTAGCAAACGTTCCTCCTGAAGGGCCTTTTTTAAAATTTTGTGGGTCACAGGATCTTTGTCACAACCACTCAACTCCTCCATCGAAATAGGGAGCAGCCACGGACACTACAAAACAGACGGGCAGGGCTTTCCAAGAACACTTTAGTTACTGAAACCAGAGGTGGGCAGCATTTGGCCAGTGGATATTTTGTCCAATCCCGATGTAGATTTTTTTGTAAAGAATCCTTTGTGGAGATAATGCATTTCTGAAGAAGAATCATTTCTGGAAGTTACTTTAATTGGGGTAGGGCCCGGGGGCTGTTGGAAGCTGTCTTTGGACCCATATATCGGGCAGTTAGCGACGTCTGTTTGCCAGTGATCAAATCTGACTTTTCTGATCCTCCCCCAGAAGCATGTGGCTATGGGAAGGAGCAGTATGGTATCTCTCATCATGAATTTATTTTTTATTTTTTAAAACATTTTATTTATTGGGGCGCCTAGGTGGCTCAGTGGGTTAAAGCCTCTGCCTTCGGCTCAGGTCATGATCCCAGGGTCCTGGGATCAAGCCCCGCATCGGGCTCTTTGCTCTGCATGGGGGCCTGCTTCCTCCTCTCTCTCTGCTTGCCTCTCTGCCTACTTGTAATCTCTGTCTGTCAAATAAATAAATAAAATCTTAAAAAAAAAAAGTTTAAAACATTTTATTTATTTATTTATCAGAGAGAGATCATAAGGGGCAGGGAGAGGCAGAGGGAGAAGCAGGCTGCTCACTGAACAAGACAAAGGATTCGATCCCAGGACCCTGGATTCCTGACCTAAGTCAAAGGCATACGACCCAGGCGCCCCTCTCATCCCAAATTTATATCCCTTCCCTGTCACATTCACTTCTTTGTTGCCTTTTCAGCTTCTATTTCCAAACACCATTTGAAAAGGCATTCCTATTGCACTCACACCATGTAAACTTCAGATACACTCATTTGGGTCAATATAGACTTTTCTTTTTAATGTGGGCTGGGAAAATATATGAGATTGTTCGAGACCCCATGCCCTAAACACAGATATGCCCCAAAGAGGAAAAGTGTACAACCAACATATCCTCAAATGCAAAAGGAATAATGAGCATGACTTGAGGAAGTGGGCAGAATGGGGAGGAGATGTAAATTTGGGGAGCAGAGAGCAACTGGGAAGTCTTGGGCTCAGGGTAAGCCATACCAAGAAGCTGCTACATGGACTAGCTCAGTAGGCGAAGAGGCAGGCACTCAGCCTTTGGAGACAGCTCGGGGTCCTGAGGAGGATATAATTGTTAAAGCAGACAGAGAAGCCACTGTGTGTTCTCAAGCAGGAGACCACGGACAGTGATCAAAATACCGCTGTAGGCAGGGTGTCCCACAGGTGTCCGCGCAGCAGGAGCCAGGAGATGGGGGCACAGTGTGGCAGTGGAAATGGGCAGTAAGGGACAGCGCCCCAAAACATGCCCCAGGAATTAGGAGGATGATGGTAGTGCGATCAATTCCAGAAAAATTGGGAGGAGGGGATGCTCATTTATGAAGATGACTTCAAGTTTTAGCTTGAGAACCTGCAGTATTTTCATGCCTTTTGAATACAACTGTTCTCTGGGCAAGCAGGTGAGAGATCAGGGTTCCTGTGCAGATTTTTTTTTCTTTAAGTAATCTCTAAGAAATACAGAATGCATTGCGAATTTTCTTATCATCCTTGTGCAGGGGCCGTGCTAATCTTCCCTGTATCATTCCAATTGTAACTAAATGCTGCGAAAGTGAGCATCCTTACAGAGATGAGAGCTGAGCCTGGCAAAGGGTTTCCTTCCCTATGCTTGCTTTTTTTTTTTTTTTTTTTTTTTGCGCCATTTATTTCCTTAATTGCCCCTGCGTACATACACTTTTTTGTGTTTGCCCCAAGAGAAACACATGAGAACCATTGTCTCCTCTGACTTCCTCTGGCTGCCCCATACACAAACTTGCAGACAACATGCACATGGGACGCTTCTCCACAAACGCTACGTTCTCCAAATCATGGCTTTGGAGTTAACCTGTAAACTGCCTGAATCACCAGCTCTGGCAAAGGTGGGTTCTGACAACGGGTTTCCATTACCCGGGCGTTGCTCAATCCTGGCCACGCTAGTTGCTGAATTGGTGATGGGTAAGCTCGGCCTTGACCCAGGACAACTGAATCGAGCTGCTTCTGACCCCAAAAGAGAATCATTTAAAGATGACATTACAAGGATTGAGAATACATAAATACACACAAAGAACATGTAAATGCATATTAGACAAATATTTAGATAATGCGTGCATTATCTAAAGCACTATTTCGATTTAATGATAAAAGCAGAATCAACTATGCACCTGAAAACACTTCATAATTGTTTAGTTTATCAATTTAACCCCCTGACTTCAATTTTCCAACCTTACACTTGTAAGGAAGGCATTAATATTGAAGATTACAGTGATATCCAGTAGAGGAGAATACAGTTATAAATAATTTAGCTTCTTTATGCTTCAGTCGCTTTCCTAAATTACTTATGAAACAGCAACAAATACTACGGGTGCTACTGGGAAGGCTGACATTATCCATTTCTTATTTAACAGTGGAGTCATTAAAAAAAAGGGAGCGAGAAGGGAAGCTGGGAACGAGAAACTCATTATTGCATTAAATACAGATCCTGGGAGCCTGAGAAGCTGCATGTTTGGTTGGCTGAGGAATATCCAAAGCCACCAGGCAAGAAAAGGACATTTGTTGTAGCCAAAGTAAACAGTTTTTATTTGTTTTCCATATGCAAGCATATGAGTAGAACCCAGCATATTTTATATTTGTACATTTTGGGGAAACATGTAGAATTTTAATCATCATAACATGAACCACGTCCCTTCTGCTACTTAATGTTTCATAACTGGGAGCGCTGCATGAGCAAAACATGTGGAAATTAGGAATCCTATGACATCTCAGTACTCGTGTGAATCTTGGCAGGGCCCAGACTGGAAGAAGCACACCTGAATTGTCTCAGGTATGTGTTTCCAGAGCATGTGATTCAAACATCATAGTGACTTATCAAATATAACCTTCAGTGCCAGGAAAATTTTAATTGAGCTTTATGGACACTTTTTTTTCTGATCCCAGCAGAGATGCCCATGTCTCCCACCCTCCGTAAACTCCAAGATTTTCCCTCCCACTCCAAAAGAAGAGAGTTTTTTGGAGACAAAACCCCTACCCCTAGATATGAACACGGTCAAATGCCCACATGTCTAGAGAGGCCTCTAACCAAAGATCAGAAACACTGAGGGTGTTTTTTTTGAAATATTATTTCCCACACTCTAACAGTTATGCCTACCAGACAAGATGTTCACAATAAACTTTATAAACTTCCATATTTTGAGAACCCAATTGTGGGTGTTAAGATGGAAATAGAAGAAATTAATTGAAAGAAGTTGCTGATAATGTAAATAAAGCCTTTAACAGTGCTTGGGACATAATATGTGCTCAATAAATAGAATGTTAGCTATTGTAGCTATTATTTGGGATATTCACAATTAATGAAAAATGGTAGCATGTCTGTACATACTTATAAATGTACATATGGATTTATGTATATAATGGGTATGTATAAACAGAGAAGTGCCTCGCTTTTCTAATTGCCAAAAATAATCTTTGCTTGTGAATTAATTCATTGCCGTTTGCTGTTTGTTTTCATGTTGAGAGTTGGAAAGGAGAACACAAGAGGAGGTGTGAAATGGCGTATTTATTTCAGTGAATTATTAACCCGGAAACCTAGTCACGATTATTCTAATCAGAGTGTTGAAGCAACTCTGGCCATTGAGGAAATACCTAATTAATGAATTAAAATCACAGAACATGCTGCCCAGTGCTACCTTTATCACAGAATAATAAAACATTAGGATCAGAAGGGCCTTTAGAAACAAATCATGACACAACTGTAGAGTACAGACTGAGGGTCGATGGAGGGATGTGGATGGGCGATGGGCTAGATGAGAGATGGGCATTCAGGAGGGCACTTGGGTGTTCTGTGTAAATGATGAACCACTGAACTCCACTCAGGAAACCAACATTGAACTGTGTGTCAACTAACTAGATTTTAAATTAAAAAAAGAAAAAAGAAAAAAAAAAGAAGGGCCATTAGATATCATCCAGCACAATGCCTTTCTCTTACACGTGAGGAATCTGGGGCCCAAAGAGGTAGGATGACTGGCCAGAGCACGTGGTCAGTTTCAGAGGGGTCATTCCAACAGTGGATTCTTGCCTCCGTATCTAGGCTCTGCTGGCTCTCATTATCTGTAAGGCATTTCTTCCCTTGAAAAACAACAACAAAAACAAGTCTGATTACACTGAGTCTGTGTGAGGCCATTATGGCTAGATTTGCCTCCTTGGCCTCTTGTGGGTGATGACCTTATAAGCCTCTCAGATAAAGAGAACACGGATTATGATGTAAGATCGTTGAACCGAAGGGGCCCCAACAAGTATCCCTTTAACCTCACCTTTTCTGATCTGCTGCTGTCGATATCCAGGATATACAGGTACACAGTAACATCACCTCACTTTAGAATTAAAATGTCCACTGTTTTACTTTTGTTTTCCAAGTATATATATATTTTTAAAGGTTTTATTTATTTATTTGACAGACAGAGATCACAAGTAGGCTGAGAGGCAGGCAGAGAGAGAGGAGGAAGCAGGCTCCCCGCCGAGCAGAGAGCCCGATGTGGGGCTCGATCCCAGAACCCTGAGATCATGACCTGAGCCGAAGGCAGAGGCTTAACCCACTGAGCCACCCAGGCGCCCCCCAAGTATATTTTTATGTGAGGTCTTTGAAATAGGTCATAGGAATCTCTTTCTTATATCTAGACATAGCATTTTAAAATATTTAATTTTATTTAATTTTATTTTATTAAGTAGGCTCCATACCCAGCACAGAGCGCACTGGGGGGCCTAGACTCACAACCCTGAAATCAACACCTGAGCTGAGATCAAGAGTCAGATGCTTAACTGACTGAGCCACCAAGGTACCCCTAGACACAATGTTCTTAGAATTATTGATGACCTAAAGAGATCACTTACCCCTGATTCCAATGTTCAGAATGCATGGTCCTGTTGGGGAAATTAACTTAAAATCACACTTGCAGAATCCACAATGGAGTAAGGGCTGGAGGTTCCTAAAGGCAGGTTTGGGTCTCCTTCATATCTTCATTGGTCATATCTCCAGTACTATGCACAGTGCTTGGCACATTGTAGGTGCTCAATAAAGTTTGTTGGATACATTAATGAAAGAAGAAGCAAATTAAATTTCTTGTTCTCCAAATTTTCCATGGCAATAGAAGAGTAGTTTCACGTGGGGGCAGGCATTGGTGCTTTCTGAAGTTGTGTTTCCCAAGCCTGATGGGCTGGGGGCTACTTCAGTGAGACCAAAAAACCAACCAACCGGACAAACAGAAAACCACTCTTTTAAGACTTTTCATCTGCTTCTGGAAGGTATTCCAAAGCATATTTCCATGCCTAAAGGGGCATCCTTGAACTTTAATGGATGACCTGGGAATGGACCCCAGCACTCCTCTACCCCCTTCAGAATGCCGTGCTATTAAAAAAGGCTGGCATCTGTCTTCTGTTCACAATGGAGACCAGTTGGCCAGCTGCTGGTAGAACCTCACCTTTTTCAGGCCAAACTATGGCAAAGACCACATCCAAGTTTCTCACCTTAGTGGGTGTGCATGTAGTATGGTATTCCCATGGAGAAGAAATGAACACGTTTCCTTACTGACATTTTAAACAGTTCCTCTTTGGGGCATCTGGGTGGCTCCGCGGGTTAAGACATCAACTCTTAGTTTTGGCCTGGGTCTTGATCTCCGTGCCATGGGATCGAGCCCCACGTTGGGCTTCGTGCTTGGCACAAAGTCTGCTTGGGACTCTCTCTCCCTCTGCCTCTCCCCCGTGTGCTCGCTGTCTCTCTCTCTTTCTCTCTCAAAATTAACAAATCTTTAAAAAAAAAGAATTAAACAATTCCTCTTTAAGTCTTTGCCTCTCTGTCATTAGAGTCCAGACAGCGTGATTTCTGATTAAATTTCCCCATGAAGGGGAGGAAGACACTTCACAGTGTATGCTGCTTGAAAGATAGCCATTCAGACAACCATGTGTTGTGAAACTATTTTGTGCATGCGGCCCGCTCGTCGGGAAAGGCATTCCAGCACAGACTATGTGTGTCAGCGCTGGCAAGAGACCACGCCAGGGCATGAATATGTATGTTTTAAGGAAGGAGCAACAGTTGAGAACGGACGAAAGACATAGCCTGGGCACCCTCCCAATCCCTATAATTACACCACTAACCCTCCTTTAGGGAAAGCTCAGTTCTGCTCATTTTCAGAGAGGTGAAATTGGCATCTAAAGAACATGTTTTTGAGATTTTGAACACTGAGGTCTCTTTACATAAGCATCAGCAATAAAACAGCTTTATGTTGACCACATTTTCTTTCCCAGAGACGTGAGAAAAGAACAGGACTTGCCTCATAGGCCTAAAAAGAACACTCCGCTTCCTCTCTTAAAACTTTCCACCGTGTTTTTCTACCTCTGGTTTGGAGTTATAGAAAGATGGATATTTTTGTCCCCGGGCCAAGAAGCCTGTATGCCCTGTGTCTTTCACACGGCAGATGCATTTCACAAAAAAGAAGTGGTTTTTTTTAACCTGATTTTTCCTGTGGCATTTAAAAATCTGCACTGGACTTTGCCACATTCATTTTTTCCGTCCCCAACGGCACCAGTGTGAGTTGGTGGGAAGAAAAACATTAACTTCACCAAAGCCTGGAGAGAGGTCAGCGGACATGTCCGGAATCACACGGTGACTCAGAATACCTGACTGCCTGGGCACTCTCGGAATCAGCCTGACTGGCCATTTAAACAGCAGGAGATATTTACTCATTCTGGAAGCCTCTCAGGCTGTGTTTCTAAATGGTCACCATCTAGTTTAAGGGGTGGAGGGGGAATCACTTCATTTTTACTCACTAACCCAAGTCAACAAAGTGAAATTAAAAATACATTCAAAAAAGTTTCTAGAAAGTTTCTCTCATGATAAATTTATGATTTGTCTATGATTTATGATAAATCTTATGATTAAGCTAGAAAAGTATTTGAAAGATGTCACCAGCTTTACAAGTTGACTTCAGGGAGTGTGTCTGCATGCTCATGACCGAACATCATGACCCCATCCCAACAGCGCCCCTGTGAGCCAAATATCCCGAGAGGTAAGACCCATATCTGAGCCCACTTGACATTTTACAATTTTTCTTACTACTGGGCAAAAGCTGACTTTCCAAGTATCTGGTAGTCACCTTTTTTGGCATTTTCCTAGATGCTTGTACTATGGACAAAATGTTAGAGAATTAACAGAACAAAAAGGCTATTTATTTATTTTTAAAGATTTTTTTTTTCCAGGAGAGCGAGAGAGTTCACAGAGGGAGAGGCAGAAGCAGACTCGCCACCAAACAGATAGCCTGATGCCAGACTTGATCCCAGGACCTCAAGGCCACCACTGGAGCAGAAGGCATGCCTAACCGACCAAGCCACACCCTCCTTCCACATTCCTGTAGTTTGGGATACCACCTTAAGGCCAGGCCAGTTTTTGTCAATAAATCAACTCATGGCAATTATTGGTGCTAAATTTGAAGTT